>CAUYSK010015305.1:0-26803 GCA_963575035.1 Avahi laniger | reverse complement strand
TTAATTTCTTTCTATTTTTGGTAGAGACGGGGTCTCGCTCTTGCTCAGGCTGGTCTCGAACTCCTGAGCTCAGAACGATCCGCCCACCTCGGCCTCCCAGAGTGCTAGGATTACAGGCGTGAGCCACCGCACCCGGCCCTTATTATTTTTCAAATTATTAAAAAATGTTTTGATAAACTGGACTTCATTAAAATTAGAACTGCAGATCACATATCTAAGAAAGGATTTACATGCAGCATTTATAATGAATGCTCTAAACTCAGTAATGAGAAAACAACCCAGTAAAACCGGGCAAAAGATTTGAACAGATTTGAACCCAAAATGGGTGAAGATATATGGATAACACATAAGGACATGAAAGGATGCTAACATTATTAGTCATTAGGGAAAAGCGAATTAAAATCACTATGAGATACCTGTCAGAATGGCTAAAATTAAAGAATGGCCATATCGAGTGTTGGACAGAATAAGGAGCAACTGGAATTCTCATTGCTGGTGGTAATATGAAATGGTACAACCATGTTGGGAAGCAGTTTGGCAATTTCTTAAAAAGTTAAACATGCACATACCATAAAATCCATCCATTTCACTCCTAGCCAAGAACAATGAAAGCATATGATCATATGTCCACACAAAGATCTATATGCTAATATTTATAGAAGCTTTATTCATAACTAGAAACAACCCAAATATCCACCAACAAGTGAACAGAAAAATGAACTGTGGTATATCCACGTAATGGAATAATACTTAGCAATAAAAAGGGATGATAAATAAAGTTGATAAATTTAAGAGATAATTTTATGAGATAAATGATAAATGATAAATTTATGAGATCTACATGAGTAGATCTCAAAATAATTATAATTATCCTGAGTGGAAGAAGCTAGATTGACACAAAAAGAGTACATACTATATGATTCTATTTATAAAAAGTTCTAGAAAATGGAAACTAATCTATAGCAATAGAAAGCAGATCAGTGGTTGTCTAGGAATGACAGGGTCAGGGGGCAAGGAAGAGTGGGAAGGCTTGATTGCAGAGGGCCACAAGGAAACTTTGGGGATAAAGGATGTTTGTTATTGATATCTTCATTGTGGTGATGGTTTCATGGGGGGTGTGTGTGTGTGTTTGTGTGTGTAATATGTCAAAAGTTATCAAATTGTAAACTTTGAACGTGTGCATTTTCTTGCATGTCAATTATGTCCCAATAAAACTATTCTTTAAGCTTTTCAATTTTTATTACTCAAAAAAGTTTCATTTTTAAATTTAGCTTTCTGACTCTGCTTGTGTCCTCAACACTTTCACGACTTTCTGTTCTTCGATAAGGAAAGCACGCTTGATCGTGCCATGGACGCATTCAGCACGCATGGAACCACCATAGGTCCTGCTGACGTGTTCTTTTGTTTCAGACAACCTCATAGGAACTTTAGGTCTCACAGCGCGAACCCCTCAAAGCCTGCCTGGGCACATGCCACATGCACATTTTGGTGCTCTCTCAACCTTCTTGGTATAAACACAAACAATTCTATTGTCAGGGGCTCAGGACAGCCTAGTTTTATTAGAGGTTGTATTGCAGGAGTGCCTATGATGATATGTCAAATGCTGGACCACTCTGAGTGCCTCTAGACAGCATCCCTGGAAGAGGCTCAATAAAGCTATTTTTTTAAAAGGAAGAAAAAAAAATTCTGATCTTGTCATTTTTTTCTTTAAACACTGTATAGTTTGGGCAGCCAGCCCACTCCTCAGGCTTTATGTGCCTCACCACAGTGGCTGAGCTCAGCAGCCACTCTGTCCTCTCAAGCCTTCCCTTCATGCTAGGGGGACACAGGTGACCACTCTGTTGCCATTTTGTGATAGGGACTACCAGAAGGCTCTCTGCTTATGTTATTAGGAGGGTCATTGTTGCCTTCCAAGCTAACTAAGTCAGACATGCAATCTCAGATTCTCATGCCCTTGAGAGACTGTTGCTCGTCACCATCCTCGTATCAATCATTTTACTGCTAAGGGTAAGGGTTAGTTACAAAAAAAAGAATCCACTCTAGTCGAAGCAGAGAGGAATGTATTAAAAGATGCTGGAGGCTGGGCGTGGTGGTTCACGCCTGTAATCCTAGCACACTGGGAGGCTGAAGCGGGTGGATCGTTTGAGCTTAGGAGTTCCAGACCAGCCTTAGCAAGAGTGAGACCCAGTCTCTAATAAAAAAATAGATACAAATTAGCTGGACAACTAAAATATATATATATATATATATATATATATATATAAAAGTTAGACGGGCATGGTGGCGCATGCCTGTAGTCCCAGCTACTAGGGAGGCTGAGGCAGGAGGATGGCTTGAGCCCAGAAATTTGAGGTTGCTGTGAGCTAGGCTGATGCCACGGCACTCTAGCCTGGGCAACAGAGTGAGACTTTGTCTCAAAATAAATAAATAAATAACAAATAAGATGCTAGAGACGAGTTCAAGAATGAAGGTCTCAGCCATTTCTGCATAAGGGAATTACCTCAGTAAGTAGGGAATGATCTGACTGTAGAATAACGAAATCTATATTATAGAAGTGTCTAGTTAATGGTGTTTTTCCTCCAGCACATCATAACTTCCCAAATCCTCTTCTTGTCCAATGGCTAGTAAAACTCAACTCGGAACATGGATAAATGGCTTACTCAAGGTCTGGCGTAGGGAAAAGACAACGTGAACCTGGAGCACCTCATCAGGTTAGAAAGAAAGACACCCTCGAAGATTCATGGGGACATGTCAAAAGAACAGAGGACACTACACATCTATTAAAATGGCTGAAGCAAAACAACAATGACAACGACAACCTGACAAAGTCACAAGAAGTGATTCCAGGCTCACTAAAGGATGATCGAGAGAACCAGCCGTCTGGTGTGCAGGGAGACACCTCCTACCTGGATGTGGATCAGTGATTCGGCATCAGCCTGCCCGGGAAACCTTTGAGGAAGACACTGGGAAAGTGTGCTGGTGGGGACCAGGGGTCCCGAGCTCCAGGCTGGCCTTACTGCTCACCATCCTGCCCTAGCCCATGGAGGAGCCTTTCCCTCCTCTGAGCCTCTGGTGTCCTTGTGTGTTAAATAAGATGTGGGGGGACCCTAGGTGTTTTCCAGCTGAGTTCCCTGTGGCCCAGGACTCCCTGGGACTGCCTTGGATGCTGCAAGGGTCAGAGGGAGCCGGGTTGGAGCTGAGCTCTACCCAGATAGTCCTGCTCGTCTCTGTTGTATGTTGACAGGTACAACTCTCAGTTGACAAACTTAGGATGTACAGAAAATAAATATCAGTTCCTTTATTTTCTAAATTTCTAAATTAATTTCTGACTCCCAGGACCTACCCCAGAAGCTGGATAAAGTGTGCACCTCAGATATTCTTGGGGTTCTTCTCTCAGGCAGTGCCTTACTTCTGCAACAAGGGTACCCACTGAGAAGCCACATCTCTGTCCAGTGGCCCTTGTGGGCCCAGCTGCCTCTGCTGATTCCGTGCCACTCCTGGGACATGGTGGCTTTGGGAAGTTGACCAATGTCCCCCTCTGCCTTTCTCACCTCACCCACAGACCCTTCCTTCCAGCCCACTCTCCAACCTGGGAAAGCCCTTCCTAGCCCGGGGGAAATCTCCTCCCTTTGGGTTTCTTCAAGACATTCATTCAGACTTTGCCAGCGAGCCCTGCTTAATGGATGAATTCTGTGCCCTGAAATTTCATATGTTGAAGTCCTAACCCCCAGTACTTCAGAATGAGACCTTCTTTGGAGATAGGCCTTTACAGAGATAATCGAGTTAAAATGAGTCATTAGGATTGGACCTAATCCAGTCTGATTGATGTCCTTATAAGAAAAGGAGATCTGGTTGCACACATGCACAGAGAAAAGACACTGTGAAGAGAGACACAGGGAGAAGACGGCCGTCTACAAGCCAAAGAGGGTGGCCTGGAGCAGATCCCGTCCTCACAGCCCTCAGAAGGGACCAGCCCTGATGACACTTTGCTCTCAGATTTCTAGCCCCCAAAGCTGCGAGGCCGTAGTTTGTGTTGTCGCCTGGTCTGTGGTACTTCGTTATGGCAGCCCTGGCAAACCAGTGCAGACTCCTTCCCTGTCTTGACCTCTCTGCAAACCCTTTCTGTCCTCCTCTCTGCTGCAGGCTGCTCCCCTGCCGTCTGCTTGAATAGAAGAAAGGGATAGGAAGAAAACTCAAGTGCATATTTCATAATCTCCTTCAGCTACACATATAAGGTTTTATTTGAACAGAGAATCAGAGGCCAAAAACGGTTTTAAAATCACTGGGCTGATGAGTTGATGATTGTTGTCACTGAATTGTACTATTCTTTCTACTTCTGCATATATTTGAAATTTTCCATCATCAATTGTTAAAAGGGGAAATGAGAGAGAAAACATCACTTCATGCCACTGGACTAGAAGACCAAGGTGCGTCCTGTCTCTAGAGTTCCACCCGGTATTGTCAGCCCCTTTCCTTGTCCCTACCAGCCAGGCGGTGCCAATAGCATCAAGGGCCAGCCCCCAGAGCCCATATCTTCCTTCCCCAGCCGGGTTTGGCACGGAGGCCTCCACAGCCCTGCAGCAGCCATAGCTGAGCCGGGGTGGCAGACAGACCCCCCTGGATCCCAAACATCAAGCAGACCTCCCCTGGCAAACCTCACCACCAACTTGGCAGCTCACGGGATCCTCTGGACGACTCCTTACCCCAACTCCTCTCCCTCTCAGTAATTGTTTACCTTTGTAAAGGAAAATAAAAATCTCAGGACCCCCTCCCCCAACTCCTTATGCAGAAGGAAAGGTAAAGGCCTCAGGCATCTGAGGTGGACTGTTTAGGCAGATCTTTGATAAGGAAATTCCTTGCTGGCCTTCCATAAGCAAGGACATGCAAATTGTAACTTAGATCTGCAGGCTAATCTTGCTCCTAAAACTAAAGTCTGTTCAATTCATACTAATAATGAATTGCAAGTTTATCTTCTCAGGTGCAGAATAGAAACAAGACAAGATCGTTCTTCCACCTACCTAGGGCCATCTACATAATTGATGTTTCCCTCACTCCCTTTTTCTCTTCTAACATTCATCTTATCTCATGTAAAATGTAGATTTCCTCGGCCTCCCAAGAATCTAACCATTTTGCTTCACTTCCCACCTCCCTTGCTCTTTTTTTTCTTTCTGTTTGTCCTGTCCCCCTTAAATATTGAAATTCCCAAATTCCCTCCAGGAAAACAGTCACAGATTTGTCTGTGATTTCTGTTTTTCATGGGCATATCCTCAGACTTTGGCTTAATGAGCCTCCATTGATTGAGATCTTTGCCTCAGTCACTTATTTTTGGTTGCCACCCTGAATCCTGTATTACCATTTAAAATACCAAATAACTGCTCAAATGTTACTAATGACCACTCAAATTATTTTTCTGGGACAGCCACAGTGGCTCTTGCCCAACATTCCTCCTCATCGAAAGCTCTCTTTAACCTCCAGCTCTGAGTCAGGGCGAAAGAACCCATAGAAACAATAGTATTTGTGGCATTTTAAATGAGTTCTGGATATTACTGGTACCAAAAATCACTCCCCTCCTGGCACTATGGTGAAATAGTTAATAAATGGCAGCCCGATTGTTCTCAACTTCCTCGTGTCTCATTTCAGGAGCCATTCTTTATTTCTTCCTTTTTAATTACTCCTTGAAATTCACTTCTTCCTTTAGAGCCAACACCAATGTTGAAATTTCTACTGGCAAAATGAGAAAAGGAAGACGGGCTTTGCTGGGACTGATTTAATCAAACTTAAGAAACTGTCCTTTCATTTTAGGATTATGTTCTTCCTATTTTTTGGTCTTAAAATATCTTTTCCTTCATGACACGGTGGTATCAGTGTATTATGATGTATCAGTTAGGGTTTAATTGCAGGTACAGCAATCACTCTAGCTATCTTAAGCAGAGCAGAATTTAATACAGGGGTTTAGGACAACTTCATTGGAAGGGCTGGTGGTGCAGACTTAGGCTGTGCTCCTGGCAACGACTCCCAAACATGGCAGGACTGGCCTGCAGAGAGCCCTGGCATCGCTGCCAGGATCAGGAATCTGGGAGGTCGGGAAGACACTGGCCCCATCTGCCAGCTCCAGGGCCACATCAGCCTCATATGGATGCCACAGGCACTGCCTGTTGACACCCGAAAACTGGAGAATGGGCCTGGAGTTACCTCTGCCCCAGGGGAACCGACTGTCTTATCCCCAGCTTTCCAGGAGAAACAGCGGAAGCAGCAAAAGCACGGGCTTGGCCACGCTGCCTCCTTGCAAATCTCATGCCAGCGCACCTGCCCGGCAGACGCCAGTCACGCGCGGACCCGGAGCTGTGAGGCCTGCTGCAGGGGTGGACTGGAGTTGCATGGACCAATCCGCAATACCTGTCACTGATGGTAGCTTGTTTGCCTTGGCAATCCTATGGCTGGTGCCCATATTTCACTCATTTGTGGAATCCAGAATCCTAGGGGTGGCATCAATCCTCTAGAGCAGCTCCATCAAGGACAGAAATTAAGCTAATTATATCTACACCAGAATGTCTGATAAACATAGGAAAAGGAACTCCTCTTCGCCATCATCAAGGGAATGCAAATTAACATCATGATTAATCTCGATTAAAATCACCACCACACACCTACTAGACTTGTTAAAATGAAAATGTGACCATACCAGGAGTGTATGAGGATGTAGAGCAACAAGTGTGTATTAGCACAGACACACTTGGGGAAACTGTGTCGGTACCTACTCAAGCTAGGAGTACGGTTGCCCTCTGATTCAGTACTTCCAGCCTGAATCCATCAGAAAAAACAGGTATGAGGCTGGGTGCAGTGGCTCATGCTTGCAATCCCAGCACTTTGGGAGGATCATTTGAGCCCGGGAGTTTGAGAGCAGCCTGAGCAACATAGCAAGACCCTGTGTCTGCAAAAAACAGAAAAATAAGCTGGGCGTGGTGGCACACACCTGTAGTCCCAGCTACTCAGGAGGTTGGGGTGGGAGGGGCCCTTGAGCCCAGGAGTTTGAGCTTGCAGTGAGCTGTGACCACACCACTGCACTTCAGTGTGGACAGTAGAGCAAAACCCTGTCTCAAAAAAAAAATTAAATAAAAAAAATATATGGGAATGTTCACGGCAGTAATGTTTTTAAGAGATAAAAACTATAAACAATGGTGATGTCCCTCAGTGGTTGAATGAATAAATGAATTGGAGTATAGTCTCACAACAGAACACGACACAGCAATGAAAGCCAACAAGCTACAACTACATGCAGCAACGTGCGTGAATATCACAAACATGACGCTGAATCAAAAATACAGGCACAAAGAGGGCCTGCTCTTTGCTTCCACTTATAAGTCTCAAAAGCAGGACCTCAGAGGTTGGCACAGCAGCTGCCCTTGCGGGCGAATAGGGACTGGAAAGGAAGATGATCTTGGTGTCGATCATGGTCTGTTTCTTGATCCGGATGCTGGTTACACATGTGTGTTCACTCTGTGAAACTTCATCTTGCTGTATCACTTATCATACATGTTCTTTTTAATATGTACAGATACTTCAGTAAAATTGACAAAAACTCAACACCACTTAGTTTCAATCTTTCTCTCTCCAAGCACCTCCCACCCACCGCAGGCTGGTGACAACGATGCTTCCACTTACAGAGCACCTGCTGCGTGCCTCATGGCTATGGCGAGGACACTTACCCCATCCAGTGGGGGAAGCGCTGGGGGCGAAGAGAGAGGAGCAGCCTGTCCACAGCCATCCAGGGGCAGTGCTGGAGCCGCGAGCCCAGCCCTAGCCTGTGCCCTTCCAGTGCAGCCCGCTGCTTCTGCACTGTGCTGGGTCTCCTTTCCTGGTCTGCAGCCTGGGGAAGTGGTCCTTTGCCAAGGATTTGGCCACCTCTCTGTCCCCGCCTCCACCGCTGCTCCTCTCCCCAACTCCAGGCCGGTAATGCTGAGCAGCTGCCACCATTGCCAAGCACCCTAGAGGGCAACATGTTGTTCCTTGATGACAAGCCTCAGGGAGCCACACAGCTGCTGTCGGCCACACGTGGTGGTCTAGTATGCTGGAAAACTGTCCTTGCCTTGTGCCAGCCTCTCCTGGGCGTGGCATGGCCAGTGTTTGGGGGATCTGCCAAGCCAGGGCAGGAGAACTCGCACCCAGGATTGGCCCCTGTGGTTACCTGCCTTGCTGCACCATCTGTAGGCGGAGTAGAGCCCCTGGATACTCTCGACCCTAGTGACCTGGATATGCCTGATGCCCTTGGGGAGGCCCCGCCCCCAGGCCTTGAGAATGTCACGGATGTGCGGTGTACGTCTGCTGTGCCCTCTGTCAGTGCCTGGCATCAGTGGACTGAAAGGAAGTGCGGGCTGTGGAGCTGGGCAGACATGGAAGGGACAGATGCCATCAAGAAAGACACAGTGTCCCTGCCCTCAAGTAGCTTATAGACTTGGTGATGATAGTAACTAACATTTATTGAGCACTTACTATTTGCTGGGCACTTGTTCTCTCTCTTTTTTTTTTTTCCTGTGGGACAGAATCTCGCTCTGTTGCTTGGGCTAGAGTGAGTGCCATGGCGTTAGCCTAGCTCACAGCAACCTCAAATTCCTGGGCTCAAGCAATCCTCCTGCCTCAGCCTCCTGAGTAGCTGGGACTACAGGCACAAGCCATCACTCCCAGCTAATTTTTTTGGCTTCTATTTTTAGTTGACTGGCTAATTTTTCTATTTTTGGTAGAGACAGAGTCTCGCTCTTGCTCAGGTTGGTCTTGAACTCCCGAGCTCAAGCGATCCTCCCACCTCGGCCTCCCAGAGTGCTAGGATTACAGGCATGGGCCACCGCGTCCGGCCTGGGTCCATCTTGGGTGCTCTCTCTCTTGCTGTCCCTGGTCACTCGCTCTCAGGGAAGCCAGCTGCCCTGTCATGAGACAGCATTGTGGAGAGGCCCACATGAGTGAGCTTGAGCCTTGTGACAGCGGCAGCCTCGGCTGACATCCTGACTGTAACCTCATGAGACACCCTGAGCCAGACCCACCCAGCTAGGCTGCTCTCAGATCCCTGACCCACAGAAACCGTGACATCATAAGCAGCTCTTGTTTTAAGTGACCAAATTCTGGGATAACTTGTCTCATAGCAATGGATAGCTGACACTCTTGCCCATCCTTGCACAGCCTGTCTGTGACCAGGCTAGAACTTGAAGCCAAGCGTGTCTAACTTCAGCGTCCACGCTTACCCGCCCCACTGCACAGCTTCCCCTATAATGTAGAAGAGACACAGTCAGTGCTCGCCCTGAACTGAGACTACTCTGAATTGATGACAAAGCTGAGGGCCGAGTAACCGTGGGAGATTCTTAACCATTCTGTGCCTCAGTTTTCTCGTATGTAAAATGGGAACAATAATAATACCCAATTTCATATGGTTATTTTGAGGAGTAAACAAGTTTTTACCTGGGAAGCTCTTAGAACACAGGGAACTCCCAATAAGAATTAACCATTATGAGTATTAGATGAAATAATGTATGCAAACATTAAGTAAAATAATATTGGGCTCAGTCTGCTCTGAAAATCAGTGTTCTCATTTGCAAAATGGAGATGACAATATTGGCACTCCTCGTTGTTGGGATTAGATGAACTGGCGCGGTGCCTGGCATGTGCTGGAGCTTAATAAATGGCATCCACAGAATGATACATCGACTGATGCTCGAAAGGTGGCATCAGGTGGAAGACGGGTGACCAGCAAGCGCTGAGACTGTGCAGCCCTGTGGATCCTACTCACCCGACACGCTCCAGGTCTCCCTGCCCCGGCGTCTGGGAGCCAAGTGGAGGTGGAGGGCGGGGTGAGGGTGTCGGGGAGCAATTTGTGGCTTGTGGGAAATCTAAGCGGCCTGGACCTTTCTCTTGGTCTTGGGAATCTGCTCCTGCCGAGGCCCAGAGCAGGCCTACTGCGCTGCCGCTGACAGGACCCTCAATGCTCCAGTGAGGGGGGATTATGTGAACAATCCCAGGAAGGAAATTGGTTCCATAAAAGTCCCAAGATCCCTGGGGCTGGGAGGCTTAATGAGTCCCAGCACAAATGAGTCCCCACCGTTTCCCGTTCCAGTTGGATCTTCTTTGCAATCGCATGGTTGGTGCTCTAAATGCACTCCAAAAGAAATAAATGAGCAAATAACACAAAAAAGATGGGCCTTACTCTGCAGCCCTATGTGGAAATGTTTGGGAAAATGTGATGACCATCTTTGTGCAAAGATTTGGAGATTTGTGAAACATGTTTGTACAACTTCCTTTGCCAACTTCTTGTTGATATTTTTGGCATATTGAAATACCAAATATCTAAAGGAGAAAACAGAAAACACATAGCCCCAAATGATACTAGAACCTACTTGTGAAAAAGTATATCCGCACAGCACCCCAACCTTACCATTTTCACTGAGGTTGATATTTGCTATGAACTTTGGGATGGAAAGACTTGGTTGTAATCTTGGCTGGAGCAGATGACTTCCCTTCTCTGAGTTTTCTCAGCCACAAAGTACCGGGCTTGGACCTGATCAGTGGTTTTCAAACTGAGTTCCCTGGGACTCCTGGGGGTGCCCTGAGAGGGCTCCCACCTCTTATATCAATCAGAGTTGCTCCCTTTTTGTCAGCCTCATGTTTTAGGGCTCAGATTCTGATTTTTTGGAAAAGAGATTTTCCTGCTTAGGAAAAAAGAGACTTGAAAGTCACTTTCTTAGAACATCTCTAAGCTCCTGACCAGTTCTTACATTCTTAGAGTCTGTGGACAAGAAGAGAGGGAAAGGGGGTTAAAAATGGCATAGAAATATAGAAGTCAGGCTCAAAGAGGGACTTCCTCATAACAAAGATCATAAATCTCTGTCGCAAGTAACACGAAAGCAAAGCGAAGGATTTTTTGTTTGTGGGGATCTTTAAGAGCAACAGAAGGGTTTGGATGCAGTGAGAAACCCCGGGCTAGGGGCGGATGAGATGACTCCATGGCTGGAGGATGCCATGGTCCTGTGAAATTCCTGTGTGGGCTGAGCAATTCCTAAACAGGGAAAGGCCTTGCAAGCCACAAGGCAAGTCTATTTTATATAGCCGGTTTTAGCTCATTTCCAAATTCTATGTTAATAAATTTTCTACTGCCCTGCCCCCACCTCCTCTAAACCTGATGTACATCAGAATCGCCTGGGGCACTTATTAATGCAGAGTCCTGGGCCCACTCCCAGAAATCCTGATTCGATGTTGGTGACGCTGAGGTCACCACACCCAAAGCACACGTGAGCAGCGCTGCTCTGGTGGCCTGTGCTGCCCTGTCCCTCTCAGAGCCACATCAGACACACACCTGTCTCAGAGCTGGGCCGCTCCTGCCCTGGCTGGGAGGTCGAGGCAGATGTCCTTGCCATGCTGGGACTGCTGTTTTGGTGGGTCCGCCTGGAGAACATAAGGGCCCCCGTCATGGGGGTTAGGGTGGTGGGGATGTGAATCAGGGGCCAACACCCTCTACCTCCTGGGGCTTGTCTTGTACCGAGTATCCCAGAACTCATGTGAGGAATCCGCTTGTCCGTGGGCCCAACCTCAGCACCCAGCACGGGATCTGGCATCCAAGGGGACCTCACCAAATCATTGTTGCATGGCTGATGGGAGAAGAGGCACCGTGATGTGGGGGTTAGGGGCATGGGCTTTAGAGCAGGATGAGCTGGTTTTGGATCCTGGCTCTGCTACTTACTAGCTGGGTGTCTGGGGTAAGTTTCCCAGCCTGACTGTGCCTCAATCTCTTCATCTGTGGAAGAGAGGTGGTAGGAGACAGCACCTACTTCACAGGGCCTCCGGAAGAGCAAACAGACTGGGGGTGGCAGGTGTCTGCATAGTGAGTGTCATTGAAGGAACGAGAGCATGCAGCTTGGAGAAGGTCCAGGTGTGTGGGCAGCCGGGTTTCGGGGCTCTGGCGGGGAGAGTGGATCAATGGATCAATGGACATCCGGGGGTGTCCAAAGGGTGTTCCTCCTCAAAGGAAGCTGACCCGCTGTGGTTTAACCTCACTGAGGAGAGAAGGAGAAAATTATTGCACAAGAGGAGAAGATGGATGAGGAAGAACTTCCACAGTGAAGGTGCACTCGAAGGACCCCACGGAGGTCTGGCAGGGGCCCGCAGGGGTCTTCTCTGTCTCCTGGAAATGTCAGGGTCGCAGCCCTGTTGCAGGTCTCGCTCGGCTTTTCTCCGTATGGCTCCTGCCACCGCCCAACTCCCCACTCTGGCTGGAACCCAAGGAGTTCATCAGCGTTTCCACGGTGCTCGTCACTGTAGAAACCAGGGCCAGGAGAGACGGAGGAAGAACAGGAGAGCGTGAGGAAGGCAGGGGTGAAGAACAGGTAGGCTACTGGCCCGGGTGGGGGCAGGATGTGAAGTGACCTTAGACACCTGGCAGGTCTCTGCGGTCTTCCAGCATCTCCCAGCCCGGGTCATCGGAGGGAGTGACCCCACTGGAGGCTCTCAGAGGCATCTGTGCAGAGTGGGCGTATCAAATGGCTGTCCTCAGGGCTGCTCTGCTGTCTGATCCGCATGCGACACTTAGCCCAGCTCCCCAACCGTTCCGTACGGCACAGTTCCTGACAACAGCCACGGCAGTGACTCCAGCCGAGGGCCGGCTCCCATTGTGGAGGCTGAGCCAGCATCCTACCTACTTTGTCCAATTGTAAAAGCAGAGATGAGCTGTGGGACTTCTATTTTTTTTTTTTTTTTGGCGTTTTGTTTTGTTTTTGTTTTTTTGGGTAGTGAAGACTTAGCAAACACAGATCAGCAGTATGATTAAATGAAGCTAATAACAAAATTAATCTTCCACGTAATAATATACACAGCTGCTATTATGCTGCGTGGTAACTCGTTATAAATAGTAAGCGGTCCACGAAAACAGAGGTAACTTATGTGCCTTTCACACAGCCAGGCTATGGCCACAGCTTTTCTCTTTTTGTCTTGTTCACGCTCCAGGGCCTGCCATGGAACTGGGCTGAGAGTGTTCCTTGATGCCATGCGGCGTTCAGTCACACTCAGTGCCGATGCCCACCTGTTGCGTCTCGGTTGCCCCTGTGTCCCAGGGCCCTCCTTTCATCCTCCCATCAACCCCAGGCGCTGCCCTCGTCCCCTCGTGCGGAGTCCTTGGGCTGTACACTGCGCTGCTCCTGTACTTCTGCTCTGACCTCAGGCGGCCTTCGTCCCCCCATCCATCGGCCACTGTCTGTCCCCTCCTCCACATGGCAGGCTCTGTCCCAGGTGCTGGAGAGACGAAGGGGAGGAGACCAGTTAAATTATCGGGAGAAAACTGAGTGAAACACTTGGGCTTATGATGATGAAATATTTTTGCTCTATGATGTCTCTGTGCACGCTCTATTGCTCGTGACCAAGATATTTTTGTAAGACTCAAAAAGGGTTACTTAAAAAAAAGAGAGAGAGAGATGAATAAGATCCAGTTCTTGATCCGAAGGAGCCGATAGGCTGGCAGAGGAAGCTGGCCCCTATGCAGCTCACACGACACCCTGGGACCATGCTGGAGGGGTGTCTACGAAGGCCATGGAAGCAGATGTGGGAGCAACTGCCTTTGCTTGGCGAGAGGAAAAGGGCTGGGGAGACAGCTCAGAGCAAGTTTCATTGAGTCGCATCTTGAGGGATGAGGAGGAGTTAGGCAGGTGGCAAGGGAATGATAATAATAGCTAACATTTATTGAGCGCTTATGATGTGCCAGGCGCTGTTCTAAGTGCTGCTTGCGTGTTAACCCATGTAATCCTCGCAATGACGTCGGGAGGCAGGTGTTATCGTCCTCATCCTGTGGAGGTTATGTTGTGTCCCCCTCAAAAGGTGTGTCCAAGTCCTAACCCCCGGTACTTGTGACTGTGATTGTATTTGGAAATAAGGTCTGCAAATATAATTAAGGATGAGATTTCATTTTAAGATCTTAAAGTCTTAACCTGAGATTACAATCTCAGTTCTAGATGAGACCATTTTGATTTGGGGTAGACCCTAAATCCAATGCCTGGTGTTACTAAGACAGAAAGGAAAGGAGAGGGAGCGTTAAGACACAGACACGGGGAGGGGCCGTGTGAACACAGAGGCCGAGATTGGAGTTGTGCTGCCATGAGTGAAGGAAACCCTCGGAGGCACGGGGCTTGTGGTGGGGCAGGCCCAGCTTTCTCAGGGGTCAGAGACAATTCTGTGTCTCCATTGAGTTTTTGTGTTTTCACTCCTTTGTCCTGATAAAGGAGGGCTGGGGGCCATACGTAGCTTGTTTCTCCAGGGAAGTCAGGTCTTGCTGCAGCAGGAAAGGGAGTGGCCCCTTCACAGGAGGGGAGAGCAACAGCCCAGATCAGACCGGGAAGCCCAGAGGACAAGGGAGGCAGGGCTGGAGGGCGTTTCCCTGGGCCCCCGCAGCGACAGTGGGAATGGCCCCATGGGAGTGCCCACCGCCCGGCTCAAGGCCTCTCTGGGACTGAGGAGGACTGGGCTCCTGTCAGGACAGAATCCAAGCAGGTTTTCTCTTGGCTGTGTTTATACTCTCCATCCACTGGCTCCAGCCTGGCACGCCTTCTCTTCCCAGGGTAACTACTAAATTTCTGCCAGGGGGGGTCTAAGCAAGAAAGCAAAGGTGGCTCCATCGTGTGAGGTTCTGAGAATGTCCTTTTTGTGAGTGCGGGGCTGGTGTCACTGTCCCTAGGGAGCCTGCCGATCCCAAGGGAAGGGGACCCAGGCTACAGGTGCAGAAGAAGCTGCGTCAGGCACTTGAGTGAAATCTTTCTGGCCAGGACTGAGCAGGACAACAGGAATGGTAAAGAGAGACACGGGGACTGTGTTTTGGGCGCTTGAATGTGTTGCTTTCTGTTTCTCTCCGGCAACGAAGCAAAGGGGATTTCATTGTTGAGCCCTTACTTTCTCTGTGCGATCGAGAGAGGGACTTGAAAAGAAGAGGTGCTTTGTGGGGTGCAAACTCCAGGCGTTTGCCCATTGCCAGTGTTGTCTGGGCTGTGCCGTAACACGGTGTTTGATGGTCGCCAGCTCCGAGCCAGGCTGGGCTGCTGCAGCTGGAGATGATTGGAGAAGGCTAAAGTGGGGCTGAGTGCTCAGCACGGGGCACCCCACGGCCTTGGAGCTAAAGTAAAAGCAATATAATTAGTGCAGTCGCGAGGGGTGCATGTCCTGGAACCACACTGTGTCTCTCGGTTCAAATCCAGGCTCTGACACTCACCTGCTGGGTAATCCTGGGCCAATTATTTAACCTTCCCTCAACCAGTCTTCAGTTTCCTCATCTGTAAAATGGGAATCTAACAGCATGACTTTGCAGACTTGTTCAGAAATTCTATGAGTTAATTTATGTGGAAAATATGAGCGGTGCTCGGCACAGCAAGTGGTGAACAGTATCAGCTGCTGTCATTCTTCACGAGTCACCTTCACTTTAGAGGTCTGCACACACATCTGGAGGATGTGCCCTTGGGTGAGGCGCTCTCCTCAAATCATTTTTGTTCCAGGCCTTTTCCTCTCGCCCTGATGCCTCAGATCTGCACTGTGGGCTTTCACTCCTGCACCTGTGGGTGTGACATCATGAGCACTCCCAAAGCCGTGCCTGCGCCTCCTCCTGTCTCCCCTGAAGTACATGGTGTCAGGGCCAGCGATCGCCTAAGGGGTCCCAGAGTCCACCGAGGAGGAAACCAGGAGGGAGTGAGAGAGGGTGGCACAGGGGACTCTGTGACATGGTCCTTTACAAAGCCCAGTGCTCTTTCTCCATGCCACTGCCTCACAGTGAGAGGAGGGGTGGGGACTGTCCCTCCTGGTCCTGGGGAGCAGGGGAACCAGGACTCCTCTGCTTGTGTCCTTCAGACACCACGGCTGAGCTCCGATGGGAAGATCGGGGTATCTGTGCCTGTGGCCCTGAGCTGGGGCAGGCACCCCACTTCAGGAGTTTAGAGGAAGGGGGCAGAAGCGTGGCCGCAGATGCTGGCTTTTCCCACAGGCCTGGCGCCTCTGGAGTGGAGCCCAGCCTGGGCCTGACCAGCATCTGTCAGCCCGATGAAACTTGTCACACAGGGAGTTCCTGCCCTCAAGGGCCAGAGGCACCCCGCCTGTGAGCCTCTGGCGGGCAGCCTGTGCGCACAAGCCGTGTCCTGGGCCTGTGGAAGCAGCGGGCAGTGGCCGAGGGTCCTGTAAGGCCTGGAGAGGAGGCCGCAGTTTCCCCTCTGCTCTCTCCTGAAACAAACTCAAGTGCCTTTGGCCATTTAATGAGCTGGGGGACAGTTCATTTCATCCTCGTGGCAACCCGCAAACTAGGCATTATTTGTCCCCGTTTTATACGTAAAAGAGGCTCCGGAACGTGGTGAGGGCGGGATGTGGAGCGGGAATGAAACTCAGGCCTGACTCGGAAGCATCGCAGTGCTCCATCTCCGAGGAAGCAGGCAGAGTTTGGGAGGCTGGCGCTGGGCAGAAATAGAACCACGCAAGCCAACAGTGCGGGGCACTAAAGAGGAGTGCGAGAAGGGAAAGAAGGGAGACGACTGAGAAGACTTGGGGATGCAGAGAAGGAGAACCGAGGGAGGAAGAGGGGAGAGCGAGGCCGCCTCCCTGGCCTGCGGCCCTGCGTATATCCCTGCGTCGTGCCTGCTGGAATAGAAGGCCCTCCACGTGTGGGGCCGTAAACCCCAAACCCTCCAGAGCCCGGGCAGGGAGCACAGACGAACTCACAGGCCTGGAGGGTGGCCCGGAGGGCCCGCCCGTCGAAAACCAGTCTCTGGGGATGCCAAGGCATGCAGGACCAGGCTCACCAGAGGGCCACATCTTTTTTCAAGAGAAGCAGGAAATTAATTTTTTAAAACGTGAACTCTCATAATTTTAAAATACTGGTAACCAAAACGATTTAAAATATCATTGTAGGAAAAAAAAAAAAGCCTGCCAGCTTCCAGGATGCAAGCTCTATTTTGTGGCGCTTGTGTCCATGAGGGTCTCACTGCCAGATTGCGCGTCGGTCCGGGAGACCACAGGAGAGCAGAGCGTTTGTGTGTCGGGGTGCTGGGGTGGTGGTGAGAACTGAGGGCTGTGAGGAGGAAAACGCTCCAGATTTCCAGGGAGAAAGGAAACAGGGTAACACCAAGGCATTGCTGCCAAAAGACACAAAAGAGACATTTTGCCTTTGACCATGGATGTGCCTTCCACCAGCTCTCCGTGTCAGTGTGGCCAGAGCCCTGGGCTCTGCAGGAGGATATGAGGACACAGGCTCAAGAGGGCTGAGGGAGGCAGGAGGGAGGGAGGCCTGGAGGCGGTGGGAAGCCACTCAGCTGGCTGCTGAGAAGTGAATCACATTTCCATGTGATAGGTGCAGTTCACACTCTGTAAGGGAGCAGGGAGCAACCGCAGCCTGACTTTTCTAAATATACCAGGCAAGCCACACAGCCACCAGGTTGCAGTTGACATTCCTGACAGGAGGGTGGGTGAGGCCTCGGATTCCATCTTTGTGGGCTGCATCCCAGGCTGCATTTGTCCAGCTGGGAGAGATGGGCTGGGGCAGGGGGTAGGGACTTCAGGAAGGTGCCCACAGACATCTGTTTCTGGATAAATACCTGTAGAAACTGAACAACTGTCACAGGCCCAGCTTACATTGTACAGCCTCGGGGCTTCCAGAGGGGGCTGCTCCAACCCCACGGCACACTTCCCGCTTCTGTTGCCCTTGACCCTCCCAGAGCTGCCTGGCACAGAGACCCCTGGTTGTGTCCTTCAGGCTCTTTGGTAGGGGCAGCATCCGTGACATTGGCCCTGGGTGGGTGTCCCCCAAGTCTACAGTTTCCTTGAAAGTTCTCACCTGAAACCAGAGGGTGGGCAGCTGAGGCTCTGCCTGCCTTGGCAGGAAGCTCAGGTCCCAGGGGATAGGAAGTCCTCTGATTGGCTCACTGAGAAGTGCCTGCACGCCATCCTGCAGGCTGGGGGAGCGGGTGAGGAGCGGCCCTTTCTCTCCTTGGCATCGGTTCCCAGCTCTGTACAAGTGGAGGCTGGAGGTGACGATGCCAGTCCGAGGCCCCTTCCAGCTCTGATGTGGCATGGTTCGCTGACGTGGGTCGGGTTTGGGGAGGTGGGAAGCGATGGTCTTCCATGGAGCAGCAGGGCTGCCCGTTTTCTCCTTGCCTTGGATGTGAAGTGAAGCAGCCATGGTGCTGCCAGACACCAAGCAGAGCCTCTGCAAGGCCCAGGGGAGCTTTCAGGGGCAGTTGGGTCTTGACTGGCTGCTCCAGCGCTGGGGAGAAGAGGCAGACATGGCCCAAAGAGCGTAGGCTTTAGACTGTGGTCAGAGATGCCCCTGGCAGGTGGACCCCTGGCCATCAGCGCTGCAGAGAGGTAACCCGCAAGCCTTCTAGAATCGCCTAAGCAGACTCCCAGCTGTCAGCAGTTTTGCTAATGACAGGTACGCGGGGAAACGCTGAGTCTTGGAGCAGGCGCTGAGCTCAGCCCCCAGTGCTCAGACTGGAGGCATAGGCAGGGTGCTGCAGCCTGGGATGCAGAAGGTGGGGCCCTCCAGGACCTCAACCTCCCATGGCATCCACTTGCTTCTCGGGGAGCCCTGAGGGCTCAGGCAGGACTACAAATCTCTAAGGAGCCAGCTTCTGTGACCTTTGAGAGGCTGCCTTGGTGGGGTACCCACGTGACATTCATCCAGAATGAGCTCAGCCCCTGGGGGAGGGAAACGCTTGTGGGCTTTGGGGCCTGTGGGGCCTGTGAAATCTGGTTCAAATCCTGCCTCTCTCACTCCTCGGAGTGACCTCCTTGCCTGACCACACTCCCTAATGCACTGCCTTTCTAAGTTTCTTCACGGAACCTCGTACCTGACACTACCCGATTTAGCCACTGGTTTATAAGCTTCTCGCCAGTCTCCCAAACCACTATGGGATGCTAGGCACTGAGAGCACAGCAGCAAGCAGGCCTGGAAGGGTCCCTGCCCGCACGAGGTCACGGTCTCGCCTGGCACCTGGGTAAGAAGAGACGGTGACGCTGGGCTCCGGCACTGTTGGGCAGTAAGTTAGCAATTCTTACGGTGTTGCCTGAGACATGTGCTTATGCTGAACAATTCTTCACTGTTGTCTGAAATTCAAATTGAACTGCCTCTTGTTTGTTTTGGAGGGCGCCCCTGTCACTGTGGAAGCATTTAGGAGCAGCACTGGAGCCAGTCCTGGGACCTCAGGCGGGTATTTGCTGGAGGCGAGGCCACAGCCACACCTGAGAGATGAGGATTAGTCGCAGGTGGAGGAACCAGGGCCTCCTAAAGGCCAGGAGGTCAGAGCCGAGAGCCCTGGGGACCTGCATGACAGGCTGTCACAGAAAGTGGGGAGCAGAGGGACTGGGGACATGGGCAGACATGGGTCAAAGCTGGTCCCAGGTCACGTTCAGGTATCTGGACTTTACCCCCAGAGCAACAGATTTACTGAAAGTTTTTAAAAGGGAACAACGGGATAGTATTGCCCTTTTAAAACGTTATTCCAGCCGCCATGCGGAGACAGGATCTGGGGTGGGGGGAAAAGTGGAAGCTGAGAGGCCGGTGAGGAGGCTTCCCTGCTGCCCAGCTGAGAGGTGCTGGTGGGTGGCTGGGACGAGAGCGGAGGCAGCAGAGGAGGGCAGTTGGTGGATTCCATCCATCCTTGAGAGACAGAACCAACAGGATTTAGCAACTGAGTCAAAGTGAGGGGAGGGCCCTTGAGGGCGCAGAAGACGAGAGGTGACGCCCAGGTTCTTGACTTGAGCCACTGGTGGCCACGGTGCCGTTCAGTGTGGTGGGGAAGACAGGAGGGGGAGAGGAGGAGCAGGTGGCAGGGGAGAGGGCGACGAGCTTCGTTTGCATAGGTGGAGGCTTGGTGCTCACGGGACTCCCAGGTGGAGATGGCCAGCGGAGCTCTGGAAACCGTGCGGGCCTAGGCAGAGGCCTGAGCCACCGCGTGGAGATGCAGCAGGAAGCCAGACAGCCTTGCGCCTCCTCTGCAGCTCCTGCTTCAGGTGTCTGCAGGGCCCGGCCTGAAAGGGACGGGGTGAACAGGGCTCTGGACAGGTGGCGTTGGGGCCTGAGCTCGACCCCTTCACTAGCACTCAATCCAAGGGGGCAGCTCTCCCGGGTCCTTGCCGGTGCCTGACAAGTGCAGCGTGGACACCTACTGCCTCACCTGATTTTTCTTAGATGGTTACATGACCTCTCTCAATTTTATAGTGTTTACAGCTGATTCAATTTTTTAAAAAATGATACAATGTGGGCTA
Organism: Avahi laniger; assembly: GCA_963575035.1. NCBI lineage: Eukaryota > Metazoa > Chordata > Mammalia > Primates > Indriidae > Avahi > Avahi laniger. Next base: position 6,550 of record CAUYSK010015305.1, on the reverse strand, counting down.
AATGGAATACATCTATGGGCCGTATCTGCTCTGGGACCGCTGGTCAGGGGCCTTGGGTTTGAGGTGTGCAGAGGCAGAGGGCAGAATAAGCTTCTGCACTAGAATCACCCGTAGGCCGTGTCTAGAAACGGAGCCCCCAAGCGATTTGGAATCCATAGGCCTGGGCAAAGCACCATGGGTGATTCTCGAGAAGCTCTGAGTTAGGGGGCAGGAGAGGAGACAGAAAAGTTGGCTTAGGAAGCAGGAGAAAACCAGAAGAGCAGGCTGTCAGGAGAAAAGGTCATTTCAGGAAACAGGGCTGGTCGACCATGAGGAAAGGTGTTGGCTTCCTGGGAAGGATTCCAAGGTCCCTCTTCATTCTTCCCCTGCACGTCTTTGCTCCTCCCCAAGGAAGAGCAATACTGATCTTGGTGTCCAGTTTCAAGATGCTGAGGGAGCCACATTTGCCAGGGAGAGTGAGTGGAGGCAACGGCCATGACGAGGCGCACATGGGGGTGCGTCTGTCTCCTTCCTCTAAGTGGTCAGCACAGTGGGGCCTGCTCTCTTTCCTCAATGCCTTCCTGTCCCCCAGCCAAGCTGGGTGGCACACGCTCTTCCTGAGCTGGCGGTGTGTGGATCAGCCTTCCTCCCAGCCACGGGGGTTGAGACCTGAGTGCTGGGATGGAGAGTGGGATGGGCGGGGAGGGAGGCCTCACAGTGTCCTTTAGCCCAGGCTACCAACCCTCACTGGTTTGGGAAGTAGGAGTGTTCCATGAGGTTCTGCCCAGCTCAAGCCACAGTTTACCATTTTGTTTGCTTGTTTTCCATTGATTCTTTTGCATATACCTTCATTGGGGCTACGCTGAGAAACAATGAGAGTTCCGGGCCAGGATTGGGTGTTGCTGGGCCCCCCAGTCTATTCCAAAACCATACCAGTATTTCTGACACCCAGCAGGAATGCACCCCAATTCCAACCATAAGACAAGGACTAAAAGGTGTGCACTGGATCTCATAACAAGGAAGTCACTGATGACCTTACCAGGCATGGTAGGAAGGGAGAGAAGAAGAGTGGCAGACGAGGAAGAGAGAAGCGTGTGCAGCCAACTGTTCCACAAGGAGGAGGAGGAACACAAGGTGGAGGCGGTGAAGGGCGTGGGTCGAGGCCAAGATGAGAAGAGCTGGCCCAGAGGAACACAGAGCGAGAGAATAGGACTGACAGAGGGAGGTCCCTTAGGAGGGGGGAAGATAGAAACATCTGGAGCACAAGGTAGGAATTAGCTTTGGACAAAGGGTCACCCCTTCCATTGCAACAGGAAGAAAAGGAAAGAATGAGTCCAGGACAGGCAAGTTTAGGGATTTGGTAGCAAAAAGCTGCAGGAATTGCTGTCTCATAGCTCTGCTTTCTCTGTGAAATTGGGGGTGATACCCTGGGCTGAGAGGGAGCCAGAGATTTAAGGAAGATGACGTTTACAGGGAACCATGGACAGTGAGCTGGGCAGGCTGCTCAAGGGTAAGAGGCCCAGGGGACTGATCCCAGCTCGGGGCTTTAAGCCTGCGTGGCCCCAGAGGGGCTGCTGGGCCCAGCCTGGTCAGCTCAGACAGGCTCACAGCCATTGGCGGACCTTTGCCACCCATTAGAAAGCAGCGAATGGAAGACTCCAGCGAGGGGTCTGACACCTGGGTTCTCAACCTAATAATTCAAGCTACCTACTTGACAATGTGGTTTATATTAAAAAAAAAAAAAAGCCCACAGAAACAAGGAAAAATCTTCTAGATCCCAGGCTAAGCCCCTATCTCTCATTTTTACCTCGCTGGATGTGTCGATATTCCCTGATGGGGAAAGCTGCCACCAACGGATTAGTAGTTTTTAAGGTGTGTTCCAGGAGCCTTAGCCCTGAAGATGTTCCACGGATAAAGGTGAAAAACAGGTTTGGAAAATCCTGCATGAGCACCCCCTCTCTTGGAGATTCACAAACGGCATTCACATGCAGAGAGATTGGAAATGTTTAGCAGGAGGGAAAACTTTAACTTCGTTTCCGTGTCCGAAACCACAGAGCCCTCTCCCTACCATGCCCACCCTCCCGTTGCCACTCAGAACTAATAGCTTGTGGGTGTCACATCGACAGACACTAAATAAACAAATCGCCTGCAGTAGAACAGGACTATCAGCCCAAGCGCAGGCAGCCAGTGGTTATTGATGGACATTCTTGTTTCCGTAGCCCCCTGGTTATCTATCTGGTATGTCTGAAATGGCTGTCATTTAAACAGCTATCTCTCGAGGAAGATTTTCAGCTTGTTGAAGGGCGACTATCATCTGCGGCATGAACGGAAGCATTTTAAATCTGTGAGAAATCCCACAGTCCAGGAGTCAAGTGAGCGCAGATCCCGGGTACTGAGTGCGCCACAGACAAGCATTCTGGGTCCAGAGGCCGCCTTATAAGGTGACCTGACATTTTCTCATGGCCCAGGCCACCCTCTAAAAATATCCAGAGACGGAGTCAGAGTGGGAACTGACCTCCCTGAACATTTCAAATATTAACAAGCAGGCTCTCGACTGAACGGGAGGGCTCACACCTGCTTCATGACCCAGCTCCAAACAAAACCAAGTAGTCCGCAGGGTCCCTGATGGAGGGGGCTCTACAGCTGGAAGAAAATTGACCGAGCCTCCAAGCACACACTCAAGCTGGTTTCTCTGTTCTAAAAAAATGTGATTTCATGTACTCCTCCAGAATATGCTTTAAAATCTGTCTTTGCTTTATATGGACAATAAAGATCCGTGACTGATTTTCATTAGAGCCCCTTTCCCCGTCCTTGGGCTGAAGCTGTTTTCCAAACTCCTTTGGCTCCGAAGGCCCCCAGATCGCTTGTGAAGTGCTGCCCCCCAGTGGGAAAGCCCAGCTACGACAACACAGAGGCGGAAATGGTGTTGCTGGAAACACATCTGGATTGCATCCGCCCAAGGCCAGAGATACATGTGAAAGCACTGCTGTAGTGGTAAGTCTATGCTCTGGAATTAGGGAGCAGAAAACATGATTTTCAAACATAGAAGGATTTATGAAACGAGTACTAGGTGCTTAAATACACAGCCTCTTACATTCTTATTTTTGTTCATCAAACGAGAGATTTTTAGGGTGAATTGCCTTTTGTGGGAAAGATTATTTTTGGTAATGAGACTTGTCCCCATAACACTAAAGGACTACCTTGAAATTAAAAAAAAGATTAAACAGTGTCTCACATGTTTAAAAGAAAGTACTGGTCAAAAACCAAACAGCTCTCTCTTCTAACTCTGGCTCTCAGTTGTAGGCAGAGGAATGTTAATAGGTATGGCTATTTTTGGTAATAGTTGCTTGGAACAGTTTCTTCACCACTAAACTGTATGACAATGAGCTAGGTTATTTGCAAGGCTGGGATTTTTTTCTTTTAAATAATAAAAGGAATTGCAAAGCTAATCTTCATTCTTGCTAAAGGGAACAGAACAACACAGCAGTATTTTCGGAATGCTGTGTGTAACAGTAGGCCTCTTAATTATACCAATGGTAATTCCTCCAGGCTAGGGTTTATGTTAACATAGTACACATAATTGCCACAAAATATGACAATGACAAATTAGAAAGCCTCGGTTTCCTATTACAACCCGAAGATTGCAAAGGTTGTGTTTTCTGGATAGCCTCTACTATTAACTTTACCATCTGTTCTTCAGTTTCAGTTGCAATAATTTTATTTCTCTTCTTGTAAATGAAAAGCCTGTCTCTGAAACAGAGCAGGCTCTGTATGAGGACACAGGTAGTGTAACCACTGGCTGGTAACGTCCAGGCTGGGATCGGACAGCATTTAGGAAAAAAATGTTATCTGTAGCCTCAGCTTATGCGACTTTAACAAATCTGAAATAAAGTAAGCACCAAGGCCCCCAAAATAAAATATATCTTAAAGTCTGTTTTTCTTGATGATATTTAGAAAAAAAAAATTTTAAATATAAAAAAAAGTTGCCCTTTGGAACAAAGACCACACTCTGGGGCAGTGGTGACGGCTAATTCTGAGAAAGACCCAGCAGACTTGGGGTGGGATGGCTGGGCATGCCGTTGCTGCAGGCCCACGAGTGAGAGATCACCCAGAGAAGCAACTAGGACGTGCCAGCGCAGGGAGACAGCAGTGCTTTTGTTCTGAGGTGAAACAACTGGGGGTCCAGAGCTAGGTGAGAAGTGACCCAGCTGAGGACACCCTAAGTCAGTGTCCTTCCACTGCTTCTGTGACCTCGAGAGTGAGGGCGCAGTTCCTAGGATTGTTCCGTTTGGAGGCATTTTCAGGACGAGGTGCTTGGACTTCACCGCACCTTGTTATTTAATTCGAGATGAACAGTGCTGGGCAACAGTATCTCCCTCTCAGCTTCTACCAGAAAAGTTACACCAAAAACACCTCATTATAAGGCAAGGGTTCTCAACCTTTTGCTGATTATCTTCTTAGATTTCCTGGTCACTTACATGAGGAACCCCAGCATGCAGACTGGCTCGGTGAGCCTGAGGACTGACTGGCAGGGCAGAATGAATTTGTGGAAACCTCTTAATATATGTTTCCTGTGAGTGCAGAACCATTATGAATAGTAGAAATAGATTTTTAAATTGTCAGAGAAAGAGCTGGAGTCCATTAACACGACCGAAACCCTTCCATATTCCTGCAACGCCACATTCAGGCCTATTGAATGTGCAAAACCATAATACTCGCTGGTCAGTATTTCAAATCCAGGCAGAGCACACACTAGTTTATTTTGAAATGCAACACAGATCAGTGTTTTATGAACACAACTTATTACCACATTAACATTATCAGGTAAAAACAGCTTTCAAATGCATGCATAGAAAGTTAAGCATAATCTTTGAACTCCTTATTCTAAATATACAAAAAATACATTTAAATTATATAATTTTAGTGAATCAAAGACTTATAAAATTACAATTTTGGTTTTCACAACATAGAAAAAATACAAAAATGACTATATATATGAGTGTATAATTTTTTACCCAAATTTCAAAGGAGCAGTACATATTGACTTTGATGTTTTAAGATGTTTTATCCGAAACTCAGAATTGAAAATAATTTGCAGGTTGGATCACGTAACTGCAAATCTTTTATGATAAATGAATAACCAAAAAAAAAAAAAAGTAAAAAATGAGGGCAGGATCTCTTCATGTGCCTCTTTAACTCTACCTCTTCTACATCTTTTCTGTCAGAAGTTTGCTCTGGAGGAACTTTTCGTCTCTGAGGATAGTGCTTTATTCCATGACACTCTCCACGGGGCCTTTGATAACAGCTGGCACATGTTAAATAAACAGTCCCAACCTTAGCAAACAGAACACAGCAAGAGGCAGATCAGCACCTTGTGTCTACAAAGCACTACTGCGCACCTCAAAGAATTCTCTTCCTGAAGGAGGCCCCGCAGGGGGGTCTGAAACACACTCAAGTGGGTAGCCGGGTGGGTAGCCGGGAAGATGATGCCTTTTACTATGACCTGAAATGAAACCGCTCGGTTCAGTGAAATACCCACAAAACACTACATTCCTCATTCACTCTTCATAAGAAGAGGTGACATTTGGTGGGTTGGATGTTCTTAATTTATAAAAGAACACTACTTCAAAAGAGAAATGAATTCATGTTAGGGATAAAGAAACCAGTTACGGGGAGAGGTTATCGAAGGACACAGTGACATGCCTTGCTTATCTGCCACAAGGATTCTAAAGGTTGATGTACAAGAATTCACACTGGGGTAGAGACCCTTTTTGAAAAGAGAACTGTTTGCTGTGTTCTCGTTGCCAAAGTTCAATTCGATGCCATACCACTGTTTGCAACACAATGTTTTTTATAACCAGTGACAAATTATAATAAAGAGGCCTGAATAAAACCCCCAGTCCAGCAATCCCAAAATACCTGCATTTTTCATCTTATCTTTTAGAAGTTTTCCAAAAACACAATTGAAAAAAACTTTACTGAAGAAAGTCATAAGACTAATATAACCCAGGTTGATTCTACTTTACAGTAGCAATAAATTTTGGAAGAATAAGACAGAGAAAGTATGAAAAAAAAATCTTTCCCACATATTTTGTGTATCAAATACAAGAACAGATTCCAATCTCAAAATGCCCAAGAGTGCTGACTTTCAGAAGCAGAATTTTAATGTTCAATTCAAAAATAATTTATTACATACCTGCCTGCAATAAATTTTTAAGCTTCTATGAAAATAAGCATTTAAAAATTTAGTTTTCCATTATGACACTCTTCTGATATTAGCAATTATATTTTAAATGACAACTACTAAGTAAGATTTACTTATTATTAAATATCAACAAAAAAAAAAAAAAAAAAAGAAAAAGATTTGGGTAACTTTAAAAATGGTTACTTAAATTTTCCAAAATTAAAGCTAAATTATTGTTGGCCTTAAACATAAATTACAACTAATTAATTTATGTAGTTTTAAATTATGTAGAGAAAGAAATTAAACAATATTGCTGAGGTCTGTGTTTAAACAAATTTTTTAGGATTTCATTTCAAATTTACTATAATAAACACATGGATATTAAAA
>CAUYSK010015304.1:0-12463 GCA_963575035.1 Avahi laniger | reverse complement strand
TTTCTTTTTTTTGAGGCAGAGTCTCACTCTCTTGCCTGGGGCGAGTGCCGTGGCATCAGCCTAGCTCACAGCAACCTCAAACTCCTGGGCTCAAGCAATTCTACTGTCTCAGCCTCCCAAGTAGCTGGGACTACAGGCATGTGCCACCACGCCTGGTTATTTTTTTTTTTTCTATATATTTTTAGTTGTCCAGCTAATTTCTATTTTTTTTAGTAGAGACGGTGTCTCACTCTTACTCAGGCTGGTCTCGAACTCCTGAGAGCAAACAATCCGCCCGCCTCGGCCTCCCAGAGTGCCAGGATTACAGGCGTGAGCCACCATGCCTAGCCTGAAAACATCTTTCTGAATGTATTTTATTATTACAATAAAGACTAAAACATGGCCGGGCACAGTGGCTCACGCCTGTAATCCTAGCACTCTGGGAGGCTGAGGCGGGCGGATTGTTTGAGCTCAGGAGTTCGAGACCAGCCTGAGCAAGAGCGAGACCCCGTCTCTACTAAAATTGGAAAGAAATTAATCGGACAACTAAAACTATACAGAAAAAAATTAGCTGGGCATGGTGGCACATGCCTGTAGTCCCAGCTACTTGGGAGGCTGAGGCAGGAGGATGGCTTGAGCCCAGGAGTTTGAGGTTGCTGTGAGCTAGGCTGATGCCACGGCACTCACTCTAGCCAGGGCAAAAAGAGTGAGACTCTGTCTCAAAAAAAAAAAAAAAAAAAAAAGACTAAAACATGAGCCAGTTAGAAAATGTTTTTTCAAAGCTTGATTGAGATATTCAGGTTCCTGGAAAACTAATGTGATACTGACAGATCTCAGAACTAAAAATCACCAGCAGTATGTTACAAAATGATGGACACATAAAAACCAAAGGAAAAGCCAAAATAAGACACAACTTCACATTCGCTACGTCCCTGAAGACCTCTGGCCTTCTGTTTGCATCCTTATCACAAAACCTAGATGGCTACAATCAAAAAGGCAGTAACAAGTGTTGGCGAGGATGCAGAGAAATGGGAACCTTCATACACTGCTGATGAGAATATAAAATGGCGTAGCTGTTTTGGAAAACAGTCTGGCAGTTCCTCAAAAGATTAACACATTGCCACATCAGAAAAAAAAATTTTTTTCCTTGGGGCCACAGTGTTTTATTACGAAAATGGAATAAAAACCTCAAAAGCAAAATGATCCTTTCTAATTTAATGAAAATTTGTTATTTTTTATTGTTTTTTGTGCATGAGTTATATGCACCTTGAAAAATAGTTCTCGTGGCTCTCAAGGTGAAGAGACGTGTGAGTTACATATGGTTCACGAGGCCTGGGGCTCAAAACTAGCATGAGTTAAATGGAACTCACATGACAGTTAATGTGTTAAGCACAGAGTTATAATACCATGTGACCCATCAGTTCTCCTCCTGAGGGGACTGTCCACACAAAAACTTGTACACAAATGTTCACAGCATTATTTATAACAGCCAAATAGTGGAAACAGCCGAAATATCTATCAACTAATGAATGAATAAACACAACGTGGTATGTGTGGTACATCCATGCAATGGAATATTATTCGGCAATAAGAATAAATAAAATACTGATATATGCCACAACATGATAAATCTTGAAATTGCTATGTTTAGTAAAAGAAGCTAATCATAAAAAACCACATATTGATGATTCCATTTATGTGAAATGATCAGATAGACAAACTCATAGAGACAGAAGGCTTAGTGGTTGCTTTGAGTTGGAGGGAACACAGAGATTGGGGAATCACAGCTGAAGGACACCGCGTTTCTCTTTACAGTGATGCAAATGTTCCAAATTGACTGTGGTGACAGCTGCACAACTCTGAAATACTAAAAATCATTGAATTGTATACTTTAAATAGATGAATTGCATGGTATGTGGATTATGTATCAATAAAGCTGTTATAAAATCAAACCCACCAACCAAAAGAAACAGAAATTTTGAAAAATATAAGAATAGGATTTAAAAAAAAATGGGAGAGATATATACCAAAGAGGAACAAAAAACCTGAAGTAGTAAACTGAATATTGTTTTTTGACACTTTAAGTCAAGAAAACATCACAAGGGTCGAAAAGGAACATTTATACTGAAGAACAGCAGCTCAAGAACATGCAGAGAATGTGTCCATTTATGTACCCGATAATATGGCTTTGAAATTTTTAAAGCGACTGACATGACTACAGAAGATACGGGTACCTCAGTAAGGAAAGATGGAAAGGTTAGCTCCAGAGAGACTAAAGTCCTAAATGTAAAAGGAAAAATTATGAAGCTAACAGAAGCAGCTGTGGAAAATATCTTTGTAACTGTCCACAATTCAAAAATAAACACACAAACAAAACGATGGATTTGATTAAAGATTTCTGTTCCAAAAAGGACCACAGATAAAGGAGAGAGATATGCAAAACCAAATGGATTATTATAAAAGAACTCCTCTAAATCCACAGGAGCAAAAATGCAGCCCAATTTAAAAAAAGAACCAAATATATGAACTGGCTATTCACAGGAGAAATCTGAATAGCTCACAAAATATAAAGAGATGTTCAAGAAAAATGTAAATAAGAATGAGAAATCACTTTATACTCCTCACGTTGGCAAAAATAAGACAGCTGGGTAACACCGTGTGTGGCCTGGGACATGGGCATGCAGGAGCCCCGGGCACAAGGCACTCGCAGTGTCATCCTGGAGAGCTGCTCTGGCGCAGTCCCTGAAGCTGTGACTAGGCAACCCAGCATGCACCCAGGGGACTCTTACACAGACACCTGAAGGAACACAGGAGGGTGTTAACCACAATCCTAGCTATAGTGTCAAGGAGATGAAGGCAATCCAGGTAGCTACCACTTGGTGAATGGATAAGCAGAACATTAATAGTAAATCCCACAAGTAAATACTCTGCAGGTACCCCAAACAGGGAGCTACAGACAGACACATACACAGACAGACTGTGTGGTGCAATATAGATAATTCTTAAAAACATGGTACTGAATTTTTAAAAAGTAGTTCTAAGGCAGAATACCATTTTGGCACATTAAATCACAAATAGACAAAATAACACTGTTTATGTTTCAAAGATATACACATATCCAGGCATATAGTAACCACAGTAGAATGGATGTCTGTGAGGGCAAAGAGGAGGAGAGTGATGAGATTGAAGGAGAAATATAAAAAGAATGGGTCTCACATACACCAATGCCAACTACAGAGGACCATAAACTCGGCTCTGCAACTGAGGTTAAAAAAGAATTGCTTTCATCCGGACAAAATATAATCCTGTTTTTCAAACACACGCATATACACTTGAGCCACAGAATTCCAAGAGAAGCAACAAGAGCACATACCTGTGCAGTAAGACACGCCTTTGCAAGTAGCATTAATAGCCTCCTGGCACTTCTTCTGGGCAGTCTCAAACTGACAGTTTTTACAGCAAGGACTGTTCCTATCACTGCAGAAGAAGAGCAGACAGGAACAGTTCAATTCAAATAACAGCCCCACATCGAATGCCACAGCTGTTATAGGGACCTGAAGATCACAGGGCAGACCGCCTGCCTCGCTCACTTCTGCATAATCCCACTTCCCTGCTGGAACACACCTGTCTGTCCCTTCCTAATGTGGATAAGGCAACATCAATGCTACAGTTTAGTAGAAAAGAGTAATTACACAGAGTGGTCATCTTTAAGACATCTCAGTGTCCTTGGTTTTCATTTAACTAAATGCATTCATGTATTTAAAAAAAAAAAAAAAAGCAGGGACACACAAGTCAATCAATGGCTAAGAAACTAGGCAGCCAGAGCCCTACTCCCTATCGATATTTATGGTGTTAATGTGCACTGTGCACAATTAAACCAACTATCCACTGTAAACTAAAGCTTCTTCCCCTTCTACTTCTAAGCCAGGCACTGGCCTATAAGTGGACATAAAAATGGAAATATAGGTAACCTTCTAACTCATAACCAGCTTCCTCCACAAACAGTATTTTTTCAAATTTTGAGACAGAGTCTCATTAGGTTGCACAGGACAGTTTTGAACTGTTGGGCTCAAGTGATCCTCCCTCCTCCATCTCCCAAGTAGGGTAGGGCTATAGGCTCACACCACCACACCTGGCTCATTAAACAGTATTTCTTTTTGTTTTTTTTTTTTTTTTGAAACAGAGCCTTGTTGTGTCACCTGCGCTTGAGTGCAGTGGTGTGATCATAGATCACTGCAACCCAAACACGTGGGCTCCAGCGATCCTCCCGCCTCAGCCTCCCGAATAGCTAAGACTATAGGTGCACACCATCATGCCTGGCTGATTTTTTTTTTTTTTTTGGTAGTGTTTCGCTATGTTACTCAGGCTGGTCTCGAACTCCTGGTCTCGAGCAATCCTCCCACCTTAGCCCCGCAAAGTGCTAGAATTATAGGCATGAGCCATTGCACCCAGCCCACATTAAACAGTATTCTACAACACTATTCTATTATATAGATACAAGATAACTCATTTACATCCCAGGATTATCATTTGTTTCTGATATTTTGCTATTATAAAAGAATGTAGTCATGAACATCCTTGTTAAACCATCTTTCTTATATGTCTCTGTTTTCTTAAAAAAAGATTTTTTGAACTGTGGGACTGCTGTATCAGAGAGCATGCAAGGTCAAGGATTTGTTACACAATGTCACACTCCTTTCCAAATGGCATTTTCATGCTGTGAAAAACAAGAGGTAAACGTCCACACACACTGTATGCACATACATACCCTCCAGTTCATTCTAAAGTCCCTGCATGTTCAATGTTGTGTTATTTGAGCACCTTGTAATACCAACTCCCAAACTCACTATCGGAATATCCTCACCTGCACTGGACACCCTGCTTCAATGTGCAGTCGCTGTTGCAGCAGGTGTCGTTGTTCAGGTACATGATGCCAGGATCACACTCTTCTCCTTCGTCCACCCTTGAATTCCCACACACCTTGTTGCTGCGTTCTTGAAAACATTCCTGGGCCTTACTTTCAATGGTCTTATAGATTGACTGTTTACTGCAGTTTGAAAACATCTTAGGAGAAAAAAGGCCACAGGACCCAAAATAACATCATAAAAATTAATTCCTGTGTAGTGCTTGTGCTTCTTCTCTAGGGACAAATTCTTAATGTAAAAACCACCATCAATGCCACCCTGGAATTATGTCAAGGCCATCAGCCTCACCTCCAAATGCCACAGATATGGAGCGCTAAATGGCTGGTGGGAACTTGGTCAAGGACCTAAAAATTCTTCAGATGAAGGCAAGCAAGCTATGCAAGTACTGAGACCAAACATCCCAGCCAGTGCCCTCAAGGGGACAAGCAGTCTAGCACAACAGAGAGCTCAAGAGTTCCAGCAGACTCAAAGTCTTCCCCAACCCCGGGCATGCCCCCGATGCAGTGACATGAGAATTACGCACAGACTGTCATCCTCCCAAACAAAATGACTCAGGAGAACAGAGAGGGTCTGTTTTTGGTTTACTCCCTTCTCTTGCCCTGGCTATTTATATGGATGATCCACATTTAAAGTTTTTAAATATGTGAGCTTAGTAAGAGGCATGATATTATATACAGTCTACTAAAAAAAATTAAATCTCAAACTGTTACCTAAATGTTTCATGGGTCAGCAAGATTTTAAGTTTCTCTGAGTTTTGCTACAGTTGACCAGTGTCTGAAAAGAAGATCCCAGCTTCTCACCTTAAAGTACAAATGGCCCCTTTTTAAGAATTTTTCCAGGAGCTCTAAAACTGAACGTATTTTCCAGACCACCTGAAATTATCAGAAAAAGGGATAAGGCCAGGTGTGGTGGCTCATGCCTGTAATCCCAGCACTTTGGGAAGCTGAGGCAGGAATTTTGAGACCAGACTGAGCAAGAGTGAGACACCATTTCTACCAAAAATAGAAAAATTAGCCAGGTGTGGTAGTGCATGTGCCTGTAGTCCCAGCTCCTCAGGAGGCTGCGGCAGTAGGATTGCTTGAGCCCAGGAGTTTGAGGTTGCTGTGAGCTATGATGATGCCACTGCACTCTGGCCTGGGTGACAGAGTGAGAGCCTGTCGAATAGAAAGGAGGGGAGAGGGGAGACAGAAAAGGAAAGAAAAGGAGAAGGGGTAAGAGGTTTGGAGAAAATCGAGTGTGGTTATTTCTTGGGGCAGGGTCTCCACAGCTCTCTGAAGATGCCAAAATGGATTCACTTTCACACCAGACAACAATCATGAAGCCCCTGAGAGCAGAGAGGACAGGATCCTCCAAAGGCACCTATAACCACTGAGTCAGATATCAAAGGAATTACTATCAGAAAGATAGTGAAGACCTCATCACCCTAAACAGAATTACTAACTGGACTTTTTAAAAAGATCTTCCAATTTGTTTTTATAGTTAAGATGTTTAAGAAGTCTGGTTATTCCAATCTGGGCCTCAGGCAGCTGGAATTTTGGTGGGTTTATTCATCAGCACTGCAGATCTATGAGCTCCATTTTATCATTTCACCTCTGGGAGGCTCAAGTCCTAATGAATTAAAATTCACAGTAAACAGGTAAGAATGGCTCTTCACTAATTTATCAGTTACACCTCCCACATAGCTGTAGCCCCTGGATAGTGCTAAGGAAAAAAGGACCAATCCTCAACTCTAGCCTTTTGCCTACAAGTTCCCTAAAGACCTGGAGGCCTTCTGTGAGCATCTGTGTGCATCCTCATCATAAAACCTCCTCTTCCCTCCAGCTGACTATAACCTCCTTCCTAAGAGGTTACAATCCCAAAGGTCCCGCATTCCTTTCACTAACGTCATCTTTCCACAGTGAAGCCCATCCATGGCACACTGCTTTTCAGTGGCTTGTCTAGCAGAGTTCTGTCTTTCTAGGTCAAGGAAACTAGAAACTACTTTTGTCTCGTAGCCCTTCTCATCTAGTTAAAAACATTTTTATTAGGGAATTCATTTAAAACATAAATTAGAAGATACACATTATCTTCTTCCAAGGGGACTGCTACTTGGGAAAACCAAACTATAAAAACACGCACTAAATATGATATGCTCGGGATAAAATAAGTAAATTGTTTTTCATTGATACAGACTAGCAGCTCCAGAAAAAAAAAACAGCTCTGCCCATCCTCCACTCTCATTGGTAAGTTCTTACAGGGCCGTTTGGAAGAGCCCATAGGGAAAATTCTACGAAGAACTTGTATAGCAGAAGAGTTAGCAACACGTGTGCCCACTCAGGCAGAGTTTGCAAAGTAAAACATTTTCCCCCGAAGTTCTGACAACTGTCCTCATAACCAAGAAGCAAGTGACCTGTCAATCAGAGGAGCGCTGTCCAATATGGTAGCTACTAGCTATATGTGGCTATTTAGATTTTATACTTTCTATTACAGAAGTGTTCAAGCACCTATAAAGTGGACAGAATGGCGTCGCAAAAGCCCACGTGCCTCATCCGCTTCAACAACAATCAACTCGTGGCTTCATGGCTCCTCTATATCCTCTGCTCCTACACTAGCGTTTTAGTTTGCTTTTTAAAGCTTATTAAGGCGTATGTTACATTATTACAAAATTCACTCAAGTGTACAACTCAGTTATTTGTAGTAACTTTACCAAATGGTGAAACCATCGCCATAAATAGGTTTTAGAACACTTCTATCTTCCCAGTAGGGTCCCTCGTGTCCTTTTAGAGTTAGTGGGCATTCCCACTTCCCATCACAGGACACCACTTGTAAATGTAAATAAAACAGAATTAAAAATTCTGTTTCTCAGTCTCTAGCCGCATTTCAGTTGCTCCACAGCCATACGTGGCTGGCGGCTACTGCGCTGCGCAGAGATGTACAGCATTCCCGTCATCACGGAACATTCTGTTGCACAGCACAACGTGATTAGAAATGCAGAGGCGACCTTTGGAAAAAGGAGGAAAATTCAACAGGGGTTTTTATAAGTTGGAAGAGTGGACACAAAGGGGTAGGAAAATATTCCTCAGGCCCAAGCTGTCAAGCAGAGGAACAATAAAACATAATCTACAAAACAAGAAAAGAAGAGAATGTTTAGACATAAAAACCAAAGAAAACGAGATGCAGAAAATATACGTAACAGTAAAAAAAAAAAAAAAAAGATCAAACAACAATCAAAAAAGATTACAAAAAGAAAAGGAGGCAGAAATTTTGAAAAGTAGTGTGTCAGGGCTGGGAAAACCCAGACGTCATCCTTTCCTCCAGATCCTGGGCAGGCTCTCCCAGCCCGTGGCCTGGCTCAAAAAGCACACGTCAGGACAATATTCTCCCTCTCCCCTGATCACACCCAGACTCCTTTAGGGCCTCCCCAACACAGCAGCACAACTAACGTTCTCCTCACACTGCCTTAAACTGCTTAACCTCAAATAAAATGAAAGAACTAGACATTTATTAATACTTTTAACTTTGAGTTCAGATTCTAAGAGTTAGTCACAGGCACTTCTCAAGTCTCTGAAATTGTTTACAATATCCCAAATCAACTAGTGTACTCTATCAGAAACCTGAAATAGTAAATCATGCAATTACTTATTTAACGAATATTTAAGTGCCAGGTACTCCTACCAGGCACTGGAAACAGAGCTGTGAACAAGTCAAAGGCCTTTCCCACATGGGGTTTGTAGTCTGGCAAACTGTGTTTTATTGCAAAAGTTAGTAAAAACATGTAAATTGTGGAGTACTGTAGAGTTAAAACGAATGATAATTTGTAACAAACTGACAGGAAATTTTTAACATAAAGTCTAAGCCCACCAGACCTTGAAATCCAGAACTCTAACAAAAGCCATTACTATTAGTAATTTTTCTTAGATCCCAATCTGCACAGGATTAAGCTTGGTAACAGTCCAAATGAGAGCTTTAACCAGATTTATTTAAAGACAGGGTCTCACTCTGTTCAGGCTGGAGTGCAATAGTGCAATCACAGCTCACAGCAACCTCAAACTCCTGGGCTCAAGCGATCCTCCTGCCTCAGCCTCCCCAGTAATTTGGGACTACAGGCACGTGCCACCATGTCCTGTTAATTTTTAAAATTTTTTGTAGAGAAATCTCTCCATGTTGCCGAGGCTTGTCACAAACTCCAGGCCTCGTGTGATTCTCCCAAGCTGGCCTCCCAAAGTGCTGGAATTACAGGTGTGAGCCACCACGACCAGCTGCTTTAGTCAGATTTAGATGGACCACATTTCACTCCAAAACACAACCAACTTTCAAGGTATTTGTAATTTGCAGACCCATCCTTAGGGAAATACCTAGGAATGGAATACTTTTCTCAGCTCTCATTATGATCATCACACACAGCTCTTTCTTTCCTAACCACATAAAAAAGCTCCCAAACATACACATACCTTATTGTTTTCATGATCACCACTCACAGCTATGGGATACATGACGTATTTTCCTCCCTGGTCCTCATTTGGGGCACATTCTGCTAGGCCATCCGGATCATGTTCTGCTCCAAAATTGTGTCCCAATTCATGAGTTGTAACCAGGTCAGCTTCCTTAAGGATCATGCAAAGAAAACATTATTTCCCAAGACCCATCCATAAGCTATTTTTTTTTTATCATCATCCTACATCGTGCTTTGACCCTCAGCTACTTTTGCCATCTCTGACCAGAGCAACAAAAGAGTAACAACTGGACTATGATTTTTTTCTACCCATTACAGAAATTAAACAGAATAAGTAGGAGCTTATTTAATATTATCAAATAGTATCAAAAGGATTAATTTAAATTAATTTAAGAAAACAGAACTTATGTACTGGAAGAGTCCTAACAAAATATCAAACACTGGCCATTCCAATCCTATACTGTCTGGTGCTGATCAGTCCAATAGCTAACTGTAGTTCTCTGTCAAGCCCTCCCACCTGCCCCTCATCCCAATCACATTGCTGTTAAAACCTAAAGCAGCTTAAAAAGGGGTGAAAAAACAAGACAACTATGGAAGAAGAAAATAATGTTTTATCATCTGAGTGACTGAATTCATGTTCACTAACAATCTTAATGACATAGAGGATTTGGTTTACTTAGAATCCACTTGCAGAACTATATTTAATCTATCAGATCACCAGACTAATTCTTTCTGAATAAGAATAAATGCAACCAAAAAAAGCTAGAATTTTTTTCCATATTTATCTGAATAAAATAAAAACTATAAACATAAAATTCCTGATCTTTTTTCCCAAGGAGGGGGAAAGAAAAGCACTCCAGGAAACTTGAAACAAATATTTCACAAGTCATTTTTCTATACAAGAAGAGTCTTTCCACATGTTTATATTAAAACAATAGTAGAAAAAACCTTAAATGTTTAGCAAAAAGCACTCAAGTCCAAACGTATAATGCAGAGTAGTAATTCCTAACTGCGCTTAGGAAAAATTCATTAGCAGATTTGCTAATGACACTGTAAAATATCTCAAAGATTTCAAAGCAAATTTATTTTTTGGTCTATGTATTTTTTAAGAGAAAAATTCTGGAAAACCAAGGAAAATATGTCATGAAATCAAACCATTAAGTTGTGACACCAAAAAAGTAAAGGCACAGGCAAAGAAAGAAAAAATGTTGGAAATTAAAAGTTTCCCTAAACCCGATTAGTGTCTTTTTCTTCTTTCATACCACTTTGTTGCTGCGGGTTTATTTTATTGTTGTGGGTTTGTTTTTTTAAAAGAATCAGGGTTGGCCGGGTGCAGTGGCTCACGCCTATAATCCTAGCACTCTGGGAGGCCGAGGAGGGAGGATTGCTTGAGCTCAGGAGTTCGAGACCAGATTGAGCAAGAGCGAGACCCCCGTCTCTACCATAAATAGAAAGACATCAGTCAAACAACTAAAACAGAAAAAATTAGCTGGGCACAGTGGCGCGTGCCTGTAGTCCCAGCTACCCAGGAGGCTGAGGCAGGAGGATCGCTTGAGCCCAGGAGTTTGAGGTTGCTGTGAGCTAGGCTGACACCACGGCACTCTAGCCCAGGCAACAGAGTGAGACTCTCTCTCAAAAAAAAAAAACAACAAAAAAAAAAAAATCAGGGTCTCACTACCTTGGCCAGGCTGCAGTGCAGTGGCTATTCACAGGTACAATCACAACATACTACAGACTCAAACTGCTGGCCTCAAGCGATCCTCCTGCCTCAGGGTCCAAAGTAGCTGGGACTACAGGCAGGTATCCCCAAGCCTAGGTGTTCCTGTTTCTTAATCACCCAAAGTCCACAGTTTATATTAGGGCTCACTCTGTGAGTTTTGACAAATGCATAATGTCTTATATCCACTGTTACAGTATCTTACAGATTATTTGCACTGCCCTAAAAATCCCCTGCGCTCTATCTGTTCATCCCGTCTTCCCCGAACCACTGATCATTTTTAGAGCCTCCATAGTTTTGCCCTTTTCAGAATGTTATATATTTTCAATCATACAATATATAGCCTTTCAGACTTGCTTCTTTCACTTAGTGGTATTCCTTTAAGCTTCCTGGCTTGACAGCTTTTTGGTTTGGTTTTGTTTGTTTTTTGTTTTTCCAATGTCTGTAAATCCCTTTATCTTCCCAAACCCACTGAAGAGGTGGTCACATCACAAACAATCCCTCCCCTCCCCTTCACAAAAAGGAAAGTGAAGCATAGTATAAAAAGATCTAGAATTTGATTACCAAAGAACAGTTAAGATGAAATGTTACAACCCTGTAGAAAGAATAGGGCAGAAGAAAGAAAGGAACGGAGAAAGAAAAAATTAATATTAAAGAGTAAAAATATCGGCATTTCCTGGACCGTAAAAATGTAAAGCAGGACAGGTCATAGGCTGGGAGAAAATATTTGCAAAAAACACACCTTATAAAAGATTGCTATCCAAAATATACCAAGAGGCTGGGCACAGCACCTCATGTCTATAATCCTAGCACTGTTGAGAGGCTGACATGGGAGGATCACTTGAAGCCAGTAGTTTGATACTGGCCTGAGCTATAATGAGACTCCATATCTACAAAAAATAGAAAAAGATTAGCTAGGTGTGGTGGTGCACACCTGCAGTCCCAGCTGCTCCAGAGGCTGAGGCAAGAGGATCGCTCGAGTCCAGGAGTTTGAGGTTGCAGTGAGCTGTGATCATGCCACTATACTCTAGTGTAGGCAAGAGAATGAGACCATCTAAAAAAAAAAAAAAAAAAAATTTACAAAGAATTCTTAAAACTCAACAATAAGCAAATGAACAACCCAATTTAAAAATAGATAAAAGATCAGAACAGATGCCTCCAAAGATACACAGACAGAAACAAGTAAATGAAAAAATGTTTGACATCAGCCAGGCGCGGTGGCTCACACCTGTAATCCTAGCACTCTGGGAGGCCGAGGCGGGTGGATCGTTTGAGCTCAGGAGTTCAAGACTAGCCTGAGCAAGAGCGAGACCCTGTCTCTACTAAAAAAAAAAATAGAAAGAAATTAATTGGACAGCTAAAAATATATAGAAAAAATTAGCCAGGCATGGTGGCGCATGCCTGTAGTCC
>CAUYSK010015302.1:0-45928 GCA_963575035.1 Avahi laniger | reverse complement strand
CAACCAAAAAATTTTTTATAGAGACAATATCTTGCTATGTTGCTCAAGCTGGTCTTGAACTTTTGGCCTCAAGCGATCCTCCCATCTTGGCCTCTCAAAATGCTGGGATTATAGGCGGGAGCCACCGCCGGGGCCCAGAGTTTTTAATAAAATTATTTTAACAGCTAAGGGAAAAACCATTGACATAGGAGGGTAGATTGGACAAATGTGCACTTTGGAAGCCTCACTCCAGCTGCAGTGCAGAAAACAGACTGGAGAGGGCAAGGGTGGATGTGCCAAGAGCATCTGGAAAGCTATTGTGATATTCCAAGGTGCGATGATAGGTTGGCCTAGGGGTGGCACAGGAAGTGGCAAGAAATGAATACATTCAAGAAATTTTTAAGGAGCTTAATTGGATAGGACTTGTTGATGCACTGGATAAAGATGTGAAGAAGAGGGTGGTGTTAAGATGTCTCTGACGTTGCTGATTTACAGAACAGATGGATGGTGACGCCATCCATCAATACAGGGAAAACTGGAAGACGCCCAGATGGGTAGGACCACATCAGGTCAGCTTCGGACATCCTGAATTTGAGGCAGTTCAGTATGTGTGTGGGGAATGCAAGCGGAGGAAAGGGCTAGAGTGGGAAGCTTAGGAGTCCCAGGATCTACGTGAGGTGGCTTAGGGAGAGAGTAGTATGGGAGGAGGGAGCCTACAAAAGAGACAGAGATGTGACCTGAGAAATCAAGGAAGATGAGGAATGATTTGCAAATATCTTTTGTATTTGGTGACGTGAAATCACTGGTAACCGTAGTAAGCGCTGTTTCATAGTGGAGGGATAGAGGCGAACCCAGTTTTAGAATGCACTGAGGAATGAGTGGGAGGTGAAGAAACGCAGACAGCTTAGCTGAGAGCTTCGGTTGTGAAGGGAGAGGAGGGGGTGGGTAGCTGGAGGTGGATGTGCGATTTAGGAAGTTTTTTGTTTTTAATGAAGAGACTCAAGCGTTTGTAAATGTCAATAAGAAGAATCCAGATTTGGTGGTGTTGGGGGTAGGGGAGGGTGGTTGGATCTACCTGAAGGAAAAGGGTAATTGATAGGGGAGGGTGCCTGACTAGGGAAGAGGGAGTCGGCTTCCTAGCCCAGGTGGCCGCTCGCTCGTGCCGAGCCAGGGGGAGGGACAGCAGAGAGAGAGGATTGGCTGGGACGCCGCGGGCAGAGTGGAATGATTGGATGTGGGAGGCGAGGGCGGCCCCTCGGATGGCCCGGTTCTGAGAAACGAGAGGTGAGGCCGCGGCTGGCGGCTCGCAGCCCCGTCTCTGAGTGACTGAGATGGCTCAGTTTTGCGTCGGGCCCCTGCCTTGTAAAAGGACTCAGCGGAAGGGGGAAGAGAAAGGTTGGGGGTAGGGATTGCCCCGGGGGCTTGGATTAGAAACGTTCAAGGACAGGACCAGAAACTGCTTCTCTCAGGGGCAGGATCTCACCGCAAAGGACGTTTGCTCAGGAGGGAATCTCAACTGCTTATTGTGGTTTCCTATTTTGAGGGGAAGGGTGGAGAGGGGAGGCAGAGAGCAGTGGGTCTGTGTAATCCTGGCGTGGAGGTGGGTGAGGGGTTTGGGAATGGAGGGGGTCCTTCCTTCCTGGGCTCGGCCCCCTTTGAGGTGGAAGGGCGAAAGGCTGGGACTGGAACGGCAACAAGAGTGCCCAGAGCCTCCTGGCTGGGGAGGGAGTAGCCTGCGGAGACAGCCCTTCCGCCGGCAGGAGAGGAGCGAAGTGGGGAGGCAGGGAGGGACCGGGACAGCAGGAGCCCCCAGATCTAAGCTCCATTCCAGTGTAAAGAAGTGGCCATATTTTCCTAGAGCCGGCCAGGTAGTCCCTACTTTGCACCCTCCTGTGCAGGTCCAGTGATAGCAGGGCGCCCTGTAAATAGCAGTCCAACCCCAGTGCTGGGAGCTGAGTCCTGGGAGGTGGGGGAGGGGGTCCTGGGGAAGGGGGGAGTGAAGAAGCCTTTTTAATCATTAACCTGGTTGGCTGAAATCTGAACCCCTGAGCCTCCCGGCTCTATTGATTTTCTCTGAAAGCACAGCATCTGGAGCTGGTGGCTGCCCAGAGACCAGGGAGAGAGCCTGAGGGGAGAGGTGGGGGAAGAGGCGGCAGGGAGGGAAATGGGAACTGGGCCGGGAGTGGGGGGCTGGGGAGCAGGAAGAAGGCAGGGGCTGGGAGTCTTTGGGGAGGGAGGCCAGGAAGCCTGAGCAGGCACTGGGGGAGGGCACAGTCAGCACAGCCACAGAGGCACCACCGAGAAGGAAAGGGCCGGAGAGGATCCGGCAGGACGAAACTGAAGCCCAGAGAAGCACAGTGACCTGCTCAAGGTGACAAGGCCAGAGCCTGCACCAAAACCGAGGTCAGCTGACTTCACTGCACTGAGGAGAGAAGATACAGAAATGAAGGCTCCTGAGGTAGGGGAGAAGCTGAGGTGATGGACGAGCAAAGTTGGCAAGAGAGGAGATTCAATTTACAGATTACCATTTTTCTGAGGACAGGGGCCTTTCCTCTTTTTGCCTGTGAGGATATGGTAGATATTCAAAAAATGGCTCTGGCCTGATTGAGGCAGGGGTCAGTCCATCAAAGGAGAAAGAAAGAACAAGGTAGAAGAGATGCCAGAAGGAGCTGGACAGCAAGGAGCACCAAGATGACACCTGTTCCCTATTCACTTAGCCAAACCCAGGGCCCTGACAAGATGGGCTTTCACCAGGACATCTTAGGAGTCGGACTCCTGGCTCCCTACCATTCCTGACGATTCCTGACGGTAGGACTCGTAGGTCTAAGTCACCTCTGAGACAGAAGGGGAGCCCTGCCCGAGGTGCCACATTCTGGTGGGCAGGGCCAGAAGCACACACATGGGCACTGATGTGCCATCCTGGTCCCACAGCGCCCCTCGCCAGTGCCAGCTCCCAGAATAGCTCCTATCTGAGCTGGAAGGGCATGCGCCAGGCTGCTTCCTTGGAGAACCAGAAAAGGAAGGGAGAGGCTCTGAAGACAGAATCAATCAGGTACACAGTCAGCAAGGGCAACATGATGGTAGAAATGGGAAGGGAGATGAACACACAGCGCGGCTCTGATGACAAGCAAAATGTTATGACTGCAGGCAGAGGCAGATGCAAAATTTCTGAGGCTGTGTTGAGGGCACTTAAGGAAACTAAAATATTTCACCCCAAAATATACTTCCCTGACATATTTTGAGATGGCTGTTCAGAGGACCTGTAGACAGAAGTAACCCTGTTTCTTGTGGGGGAGATCTGCATCTGTAGAGAGTCTGCATTGATGCCACCAGGTTTTCTGAGACCCTCCCTTGTCTGCATCTAGGAAAGATTAACTGAAAGTCTGACACCTGTAAAGGTCTGAAAGAAACATTTACCATGTAAACTCTCTGGGGGCTGTTACTTATGAGGTTTCGTCTATATAACAAGACCACCTGTGCTAGCCAAGCCCCCTCTTCTCCCCCCGCTATAACCTGTTTTGCAATAGTCCAAGCCCCTGTTCTTTCTATAACCTTGAGATAGTATAAAAGCCTCAACTATCTGGCCATTTCTTTGATTTTTATTTTGTATGACTCCCATACACATTAATAAATTTGTATGCCTTTTCTTCTATTAATTGGCCTTTTGTCAGTTGATTTTTCAGCGAACCTTCAGAGGATGAAGGGAATGGCCAAGGAAATGTTCCCTTGGCCCCTGCAGGATCATAGGACCCCAGGTCCTGTCTGTGGCTGTAGAACTATTGGGTGCCAGCCTGGCCAATCCTGCATCATGGAAGCTTCACCCTGGACATTCCAAGGGGAGACTCTGGCTAGGGGGTGAGGGACAATAAAGGTGGGGTGAGTCCTGTCTATAACATCTTTCCTCTCCCCTTTCTCTGACAGCTCAACATCCTGGTGGACACTGGCAGTAGTAACTTTGCAGTGGGGGCTGCCCCCCACCCTTTCCTGCATCGGTACTACCAGCGGCAGCTGTGAGTCCTGGGGAGAGCCCCAGGGGAGGTACCTTTCCCAAGGATCCAGGGCCAAGAAGGGTCAGGGGAGAGGTGCAGGGAAGAAGACTAGATTCTGAGATCCTTTCTTCCTTCTAGGGAAGGGGAAGGGAAAAAAGGCAACAGTGACCAGGAGAGACAGGGTAAAGCGGGGATGGTTTGAGGAGGTATACCATGGGAAAGGGTGATTGGGGGGCAGGAGGAAGTGCTTCAGTACTGAGACAGGGCAGCCTCCTGTGGGAGGGAAAGGAGGAGGGAGAGGAGCCCTGTATCTCACAGGGTGATGTCAGGGGGCTTATTCCCTCTGCCCGAATGCGGAGGTGAGAAGACTTCATCGCAAACCCCCTCAGTGGCCCTGTTTTCTGACACCAGCTAAGTCTTGGCTGAACGGGCCACAGTGATAGCTCCCTTTGTTGTGTTCTCAACCAGGGGTCACTCTAGGTGGCTTCCCAGAGTCCAAGGACATGAAGGGCCCTTCATAAACCCGACTGCCTGGACCAATATCAGGGACTGAGGCTAAAATACCTCCTCTGTGCACCACCCAGAGTGCCACCACTGGATTCAGCTTATTGGCGAAAGGGGGGGTTGGAGTGGGTTTTTAAGGTAAGAGAGGCAGTGAGGGATAATCTGGAAGCCCCCTTAGCATAAAAGCAGGAGGAAGATGTGATGGGAGGATATCTAATGTCTGAGACATCTGTGTATGAAAACATGTGAGTAGAGGCTTAAATCCTATCCTTGGGCTTCTAGGCAGGTGCAAAACGCACCTTCCCCATTTCCTGGTCCCTTTTCCTTTAATGTCCCTATCTAAAAAAGGCAGTCAGGGAGGGGAACGTGGGCAGGACTGATGAAAGGGCATTCGTTCCAGGTCCCCGTCCCAGTCTCATCACTGCCCCTTACCCACATAGCAGCTCTGGTTAGTGATATGATCAAACACAGGTGGGGGTGTCACACACTGATGAGCGTGTGTTATAGAAGCGGTGTATAATGCTGACCTGCTCTGCTGAGATGCTTGTGCAAATCTCTTCTCTAGAAGAACTTGCTGTAGAGGTTCTACATTCATGCTGCCTGGCACTTTCTCTACCACTCACATTGTACCACTGGGTCCCAAGGCAGCAAGAGGGTCAATGGCTCCTTTTCTCTGGGAGTTCGATGGAGTTGGGGGGAGAAAGGGATGCCCACTAGCTGTCCTGCAGCAGTAGCAGGCACAATGCACAAAGCCCAGGCTTGTTCTTCACAGAGCTGAGCTCAAGACCTACGAATATGAGCTGTGGAGACAAGAGTGAGCCCTAGCAATAGCTCCCCTCATCTACTTGCAAGGCTACTTTACAATCTGTTCTAGGTGATGGGTCTAGGGATGTTCTGCTGGGCAGCCTAAAAGCGGACTCTAGGATGCCCCCAAAATAAGGTAGCATTTGGGAGTAGGTTTATACTGGATGCCTGTATCAGTTGTTGTGGTTATGCATCCACAGATCTCTGCCTCCTTTCCACAGGTCCAGCACTTACCGGGACCTCCGGAAGGGCGTGTATGTGCCCTACACCCAGGGCAAGTGGGAAGGGGAGTTGGGCACCGACCTGGTGAGCATCCCCCATGGCCCCAACGTCACTGTGCGTGCCAACATCGCTGCCATCACTGAATCAGACAAGTTCTTCATCAATGGCTCCAACTGGGAGGGCATCCTGGGGCTGGCCTATGCTGAGATTGCCAGGGTGAGAGGAACAGGGCCTGGCCCTAAACATGTCTGCACCCTGCAAACTACATGCTACACAGGGAAGGAGTTAGGAGGGAGAAGGAAGGAATTGACTAAAGGAAGGAAACAAGTCAGTTTAAAGGGTTATTTAATAGGGGGATAGGATGGCAGTCTGAATTTCAGCCCTATAGAGGACAGAACTCTAGTGAGAGAAGCTGTGATAGGTACAGGAATAGGTTGTGGTTTCTCTTTAAGATCTTTAATAATAATAAAGGCCCCCATAAATCTGAAGCAGGTTAGGCATATGGGGATCAAAGCTCTGTGGATCTGTGAGCCATCAGTACTTTCCTGTTTGCACTGTCAGTGTCTCTTGCTAACCCCCTCTCTGCCAAATCTCAGTACCTCAAGATGGTCTTTCCCAAGGAATATTCCCCTAAGTTTTCACTTTTGCCTTCCAATTTAGGCAGGAAGCTGGCCTCTGTCTATTAGGGCTCTCTGTGTGAGGATTCACTCCTTGTCTCTTTCTGCCACAGCCCGATGACTCCCTGGAGCCCTTCTTTGACTCCCTGGTGAAGCAAACCCACGTTCCCAACCTCTTCTCCCTGCAGCTCTGTGGCGCTGGCTTCCCCCTCAACCAGTCTGAAGTGCTGGCCTCAGTCGGAGGGAGCATGGTGAGTGGGTCTTCAGAGAGGGCAGGTCCTGGCACTGGGAGAGAGATGGCTGCCATGTGCCCTGCTCCCTCAAGGTTGTACCACAGTCGGCTCCACTACTTGGAACTAAGAGCGATCTCTTTATATTCCCCATCCCTACTTTTCTTTTTCCACCTTTTCTTCCTTGCACTATTCAAGGCACCTCTGGTAAGCTTGGAAAGGATCAGAAGTGATTAGGAAAATTTCAAAGGAAATGAAAATAAGACCTATCACATTAAAATTATTCAGTCTGATGGTCAGAAGGCAGAGATGTAAGGAGTTTTAAGTCTATTTATTAATTAATTAAGACAATGGTGAATGGTTCTCCAACAAGCAGAGAAAATAAAACTTACAATAGAAACAACCATTCATTCAACATTTATTGTGCCAGTTTAGGTTTAAATAACTTTATATCAAGGGCTGTGTGATTCTGAAACAAATAAAAAATCTTGGAAAGTCTCTTCTCCCGAACACATTTAAGAAACTATAAATCCCTTTAGGGCATGATTTGATTAGAAGCAGGAAGATGAAAAAGGTAATCTGTAGAAGACATTGCCACCCCCAAGGAATTACTGATCTTATTGCTTGGTCTCTGGGTGACTTGCTTTCCTCCTGTGCTGGGACATGGGTACCTGTCTCTTTTTGTCCCTAGATCATTGGGGGCATCGACCACTCGCTGTACACAGGCAGTCTCTGGTACACACCCATCCGGCGGGAGTGGTATTATGAGGTGATCATTGTGCGGGTGGAGATCAATGGACAAGATCTGAAAATGGACTGCAAGGAGGTAATAAAACCAAGGGGGACCCAGGGGAGGGAAGGAGGTAGGCTACACACTGTGAGGGAAGACCCTGGTTATGTGGTTGGGAGGACAAGGCAGAGGAGTGGGACCTGCAGAAAGGGCTGGGGCTGAGCCTAGAACAGTCAGGAGCTCAACGGTCACACAGCAGGATCTAAGATTTGGGGCTAAGACTGGCAGAGCACTTTCCCAGGAACCATGGGGCTTAGGGTCTAGTGATGAAAAAAGCATGGAACTAGTTCTGATGTCTGGACTCTAGTCACTGCCTTGCTTCATGGCCTTGGGCCAGTCATTCAAGAGGTGGGGTGGTATGATATAGTATCAGAGCCTATCTTTGGAGTCAGAAAGACCTCAATTTGAATCTAGCTCCTCCACTTACTAGCTATGTACTCTTAGGCAATTTACTGTTCTGTGTTTCAGTTTCCTTATCTGCAAAACAAAGGTAAAATCAACTTTCCCAAAGATGTGGCAAATATCAGAGATAATGTATAAAGTGTTTATGCCATGTTTGGCAGTACCCAGTAAATGGTAGTTAAACCATTTGGGTTTTCCTTACCTAGATTCTTATGTTATATTAGAATAGATATAAAAGTATTAAGAAAAGTTAAAAGCACTATACAAGGTATTTTATTTTCAAGATTTGGAGAATGTCTAACTATCCATGGTATTAAGAGTTTATGTTTACTGAGTGCCTTCTATTTGCTGGGCACGATTCTTAGTGCTTTAAATGTGTTAATTAATTTAATCCTTCTAAGAACCCTTTGAGGTAGGTACTATTTTTAGCCTCATTTTAGAGATGAGGAAACTGAGGCACAGAGGTTAACTTGTCCGAGGAGGTACACTTAACAAGTGGCAAAGCCAGGATGCCAACCTAGGCAGGACCCCAAGCAATCAGACTCACCCCTCCAACTCTGCCCAGAGCCTGGAAAAGCTTTTGACTTTTCTAATCCTCTCTTCTCCCTCTTAGTACAACTATGACAAGAGCATCGTAGACAGTGGCACCACCAACCTTCGTTTGCCCAAGAAAGTATTTGAAGCTGCAGTCAAGTCCATCAAGGCAGCCTCCTCGGTCAGTGGACTACAGATGGGGTAAAAGAGATGGCACAGTGTCAGAGAAGTCAGTGAGAGTCACATTCCTCAGCAAGAGCCAAGATGTCTACATGTAGATCCTTCCACTTAGAGCTCTTAAAATCTTTTCTCCTATATGGGTCTCAATGTGCTCATCACACAATCCACAGAAATTTCTGACCTCAGTCTCCCACTTCCTTTCTCTAATCCTTCAGTTGCAGTTTACCTTTTCCCACTTTGGATATTTCAGTGGAAAAGCAAATAAAGGGCCCAGTCAATGTTATCTGAAAACAAGAGAGGTGAGCTGGTGAAGAGCCTGTTTCCTCACAGTTATCCCTTCTTGTCAACACAGACAGAGAAGTTCCCAGACGGTTTTTGGCTAGGAGAGCAGCTGGTGTGCTGGCAAGCAGGCACCACCCCTTGGAACATTTTCCCAGTCATATCACTCTACCTAATGGGTGAGGTCACCAACCAGTCCTTCCGCATCACCATCCTTCCACAGGTATGTCCCCAACCTGAGTCAGTGGGACCCCATAAAGAGGAGAAAGTACATATTGGGAGACAGTGAGTAGACATGGCTTCCCAGAACTTGGAAGACAAAATCGATGAGTGTCCAGTGGTAAAGGGGTCTTGGAAAACCCAAGCCCTCAGATCTCAGGGATGGCAAAGGGAAAAGCTACCTAAGTGAGGGCAGAGATGTCTAGAAGGTGAGATGGGGTGAAGGATGGAGTGAAGAAGACACCCTCACCCTGTGACTGCTTACCCCTAGCAATACCTGCGGCCAGTGGAAGATGTGGCCACGTCCCAAGACGACTGTTACAAGTTTGCCATCTCACAGTCATCCACGGGCACTGTCATGGGAGCTGTTATCATGGAGGGCTTCTACGTTGTCTTTGATCGGGCCCGAAAACGAATTGGCTTTGCTGTCAGCGCTTGCCATGGTGAGAGTGCCAGGGATGAGGGTGTGGGGTCTGTCTATCTGTATTCTCCCTGTTAGCAATTAGGATACCTGGGCCCCTGGCAGTTTGGGAGGTAGTAACAGTTGCCTCAAGCCAAAGTCAACATACTATGCAAAAGCTAGTGTCAGTGCTCGTCTTCTTTTTGTACTACTTGCCCTGGTGACCCCTGCCTGGACTGGTAACCTCTGCTGGAAACCCTGAGTAGCAAGAGCAGTCTAGGTACCTTGGGAAGCTCTAGATGCAAGGGCAGCAGACTATAGTGACCATGTCAGCTGCAATATGGTGAGGTTGAATGCTACTTCAGAAAGGTGGCAAGGTTTTGCAGCTGCATTTCAGCAGTGGAAAGTAAGTTTACTAGGTGCACAAGGGGCTAGCTTTTGGTCACCTAAAAACTACTGACTTTTAGCTATCATTCCTACTAGATGAGTATATAGGGAAAGGCCACTGCTTCCAGTGACCTGGGAGGAGAGGTAGGCCTCCACCTGGTACTGGCTTTCTGGCCTGCTCCTAAACATCTCCAGGGAAAGGGATTCCACAGCCTCTGCAGGGACTAATTTGAAGATCTCACTATCAGGAAGTTCTTTTTGTTGTAAAACCCAACCTGCCCTATGACAATGAAAGCTGCCCATTCACATCTGCCTTCTCCCCAGTGCATGATGAGTTCAGGACGGCAGCGGTGGAAGGCCCTTTTGTTACTCCGGACATGGAAGACTGTGGCTACAACATTCCACAGACAGATGAATCAACCCTCATGACCATAGCCTATGTCATGGCTGCCATCTGCGCCCTCTTCATGCTGCCACTCTGCCTCATGGTGTGTCAGTGGCGCTGCCTCCGCTGCCTGCGCCATCAACATGATGACTTTGCTGATGACATCTCCCTGCTGAAGTGAGGAGGCCTATGGGCAGAAGATAGAGAGTCCCCTGGACCACATCTGGGTGGTTCACTTTGGTCACAAGTAGGAGACACAGATGGCACCTGTGGCCAGAGCACCTCAGGACCCTCACCTACCCACCATATGCCTCTTCGTTGACAGAAAAGGAAAAGTGGCAAGGTGGGTTATAGGGATTGTGCCTGTAGGAAACAGGAGAGAAAGGAAGCACTCTGGTGGTGGGAATACTCTTGGTCACCTCAAACTTAAGTTAGGAAATTCTGCTGCTTGAAACTTCAGCCCTGAACCTTCACCCGCCATCCCTTTAAATTTTCCAACCCAAAGTATTCCTCTTTTCTTAGTCTCAGAAGTACTGGCATCACACCCAGGTTATCCCGGTATGTGTCCCTGTGGTACCCTGGCAGAGAAAGGGCCAATCTTATTGCCCTGCTGGCCAAAGTCAGTAGGAGAGGATGCACAGTTTGCTATTTGCTTTAGAGATAGGGACTGTATAAACACACCTAACATTGGTACAAAGACTGCCTCTTAAATCAAACAAAAAATAATTAGATTGAATAATTGTACAAGTGGGGGTGGCTGGAAAGAAGAGAAGGAGAGGAATACAAAGACAGAGAACAGTTGGGATCAAAGCTAGGAAAGGCAGAAACACAACCACTCACCAGTCCCAGTTTTAGACATCATCTCCAAGATAGAATCCCATCTCGTAAGATGGGTATCGTTTCCCAATGTTTTCTTTTCTGTGCTTGCAGCCTGACCAAAAGTGAGATGGGAAGAAGGCCTTATCTAGCCAAAGAGCTCTTTTTTAGCTCTCTTAAATGAAAAGTGCCCACTAAGAAGTTCTACTTAACACATGAATTTCTACCTTGTTAATTCTACTTGTCTCTACCTGAACCCTTTATTCTATACACAATAGGTAGTGCTGAAATATCCCAACCCCCCTAAGCTCCAGGTGCCCTACAGGAGAGCAAATGGAAGACAGCAGGGCTAGGCTCTGTCTTCCTGGTCACAAGTTCACTTCTTCCCCCAAATCCCTATTCCTCTGGAGCTTTGCAGCTGAGGTGCTAAAAGGAATAGACAGGAGATCTCTTCTACCCAATCTTTGAAAGGAGAATCCTGAAGATTAATTCAACAGCGATAGAGCTGGTGCCCTAAAGCTCTGCCTGGATTTCTTCCTGTTCATCTGTAACAAGTGGTAAGATCTTTACACAACACAGTGGTTTCTTTGCCTTCTCACTCTCTCTAATGGCCCCTCCATTTGTTTGACTGAGGCATCACACAGTGGCACTAGTATTATATCAAAAGAATGTCAGAAATGCAGGGCTTTCTGGCTCTAATGTCATTGCCTTCAGTGTCAAGGCTGCCTAGAGAAAGGACGGCAGCCTCAGGGCTTCCTTATTTCCTTCACCACAAAAACCCCTTGATGGAGGCCATCTGTTTCTTCTAGCCTGCTCTCTACTCTCCACTCCTAATAGCATGTGGGTACCCAGGCTGGTTCTTGGGCTAGGAAGTAGGGACTAAGTTCATTATCTCCTTATCAGTTCTAACACAGTAGACTATGATACCAGTGTTAGTGGGAAGACCTAAATTTTCCTGGTATACCCATCGCATCCTATTCCTATCTGGTTAACACACTGCTTCCAGGTATGCGACCTGCCAAGTTTAGAATTACCTGATGAGGGAGAGGGAAATACAAGAAGGGCCTCTGGAGTTCCTGGCCTCAGCCAGCTGCCCACAAGCCATAAACCAATAAAACAAGAATATTGAGTCAGTTTTTTTTATCTGGGTTCTCTTCATTCTCATTGCACTTGGTGCTGCTTTGGCTGACTGGGAACACCCCGTAACTACCAAGACTGACAGGAAGACTGGAAACTGTCCACTTCCAGCTCAGAACTTACTGTGTAAATAAACTTCCAGAATTGCTACCGTGAAATGAAAATGACACATTCTGCTTTATAATTTCTGTCCATGTTGGGGAAGACTGGCTTTTTCCCAGCCCTTTCTAGGGCATAAAACTCAACCCCTTCATTACTAAGTCCCGTTGTCTATTTTTTTTTTTTTTTAAAGAAAACGTGCACTTATTTTTCTTTTCATAGTTACTTCCTTTCTATCCAGAAACTATGAACTCTATATAAAAAAAAAAAATCTTGACAACAGCTTCTTGCTCATAAAAATATGTATTATATATCTCTATTTTTAAATTCTACTCCCAAAAAATGACTGTCCTGTCTCCACTCACTGCATCTGGGGCCTTCCCCATTGGTCTGCGTGGCTTTTACCACTGCAGGCCAGTGGACAGAGAGAGAAGGGAGAACAGGGGTGGCCAAAACTTAAGTGTTGCTCTCTGATTATCATGAACAAGAAAGAAAATAGTAACAGTGAGGCCCCAGCTCCCATGCACAACTCTCCAAAACACTTATCCTCTGCTAGAGTTGGCTTTCTAGGGACTATACTGAAAGCAGTTAAGCCCCCTCTTCACTCCCCCCTTTTTTCTCTCTCTACTCCTTTGGCTTCAAAGATTTTTTGGAAAAGAAACAATATTGTTTACACTCATTTCCAATTTCTAAATTTTCAAGGGATATTGAAAAATACTGCAAGTGGCCCAAGGCTGCTGCTGCAAAGTTGAAGGGAGAGAAAATCTTAAGATTATAAGATAAAAAATGAATCCTTCAAATGAAAAGAATGAAGGAATTGGCCTTCCATTATGCCACCTTTCCTATTCATGACAGCTACCAAACTGGAGACAGTAATATTTCATTAACCAAAGAAAGTGGGTCATCTGACCTCTGAGGAGTTGAGTACTCAGGCCACTCCAATCATCCTACAAGATGCCAAGGAGGTCCAAGGAAATCCAGCTCCTTAAACTGATACTAGTCAATAAACCTGGGCAAGCAAGGCAAGAGAAAAGAAAAAGAATTCATCTATGAACTGACAGGCACGGATGAACAACAAAGGAAAACAGTAACAAACGGAAAGGAGAGAATTTAATTGGGCAAAGAAAAAGTCTTTGCCACCCTGGTATAGTACCAGTAAGCATTTCCGGGTCCCAGAATGGAAAAAATTCAGTTGCTGGTAATATAATGATATCCTTTCTCTAGAGCCAATTTTTTTTTTGATTGACACTTAGTTTTTACTTGTTTAATTCCAAAAGAGAAGGGAGCTGAAGCCATTTCTTATAGGAGTAAGATAAAACGATAGGAAAAGATTCAAAGCTCTAATAGAGTCACTGCTTTCCTAGGTATCAAACCTAAAAACCAGAAGTACAATAAGCAGAGGTGGAAAAATGATCTAGTTCTGGATAGCTATCCACAGAATGAATGATTTATAAACTTGAAATCCAAACATCTTTCTTTATGTCACTTTGGTCTCCATTTTTCCCAGGACAGGAAACATGTAGCTTTCTTGCTTCAAAAATTAAAACCCAGCATCCCAAGATCGTTCTGCAAGTAATTTTGCACAGACATCTCCTCACCCCAGTGCCTGTCTGGAGCTCACCCAAGGTCACCCAAGAACTTGGTTGTGAACCAACTGCCTTAACCTTCAGGGGGGGAGGGGGATTAGCTAGACTAGGAGACCAGAAGTGAATGGGAAGGGGTGAGGACTTCACAATGTTGTCCTGTCAGAGCTTGATGAGAAGCCAAGCCAGTGGCAGCAAGGGATGGCTTGGCCTAGGAAAAACCTGTGGTTGTGCTAATTTCTATTCAGGAAGAAGGGTGGACAGAAGCGTGTAGGGGCATGGAGGAAATGGGACCTGGTTATGTTGTAATTCTTGGACTGTGAATTTTGCTGATGTAAAACAGAATATTCTGTAAACCTAATGTTTATGTATAAATAATGAGCGTTAACACAGTAAAAGATTCAATGAAAAGTCAAACTATTAGGGTTACATATTTTTTCCTCACTCAGTCTCATTTTATCCATTTGGAGTGACTAAAACAATACTGAGGCTTCCGGAGGCTTTCAGTAAGCAAGGCATCCGGTTGGACAGCAGGTGAGCACCAGGCTTCAAATCTGCGTACATGAGCCTAAGAAAATGGACAAGAGGCTGAGCCGAACCAAAGCAGGATGGCTGTAGAGCAACAGCAGCTTCCTAGATGGTTTTTATACTGTATTTGAAAATGGCCCTGGGCAGCAATATCATAATTTCAAGGCCAGACTAAACATCTTCCCTACAATCTGCATCCCCCAAAGGAATTGCAAGATGAGGGGGAACAGACTGTTTCTGCATAATATACATACTTTCATTTACGAACATTTGAATACAGACTTTCTATACACATATTACCTATATAATAAAAATGTACAAGGCATGAGTATATGTCACTGTATAAATATAGAGTTTTAGAAATCTTGAACCCGCGCTTCCTGTTCACATCAGTTTCTCTTCTTCTTCCTCCCCAGTCAGGTCCGTCATTTAAGAGTTGGACAAAAGGGACAAGTGTCATTTGTGTTGGTCTGGGCCCAGAATTTGATACACTGGAAAGAGAGAAAGACACACCTCAGGTTTATCTGGAAAAATGAAGGGAAGGAAGGAGAGAGTACCAATAACATTCAACAAGACTTAAGTCAGAAAAGTTCTTCTGTTGGGTACCAAAAGGGCTATTTGAATGGCTCTTATCCCCAAAAGAATTTTCATAGAAGGTGAACCTGTCCTTTTTACGAGGAACATTAGGAATTAGCTAATAAGAGTATTCATGAAGCTGCTTTTTGTTGAGTACCTAGTGTGGCTTGCTCCTTCTTACGATCCATTTAGCCTGAGATGAGCTTCCCTCTGCTAAAACCCGTCATCCTCAAATCTTACTCAGGACTTTTTCTTACCAAGAATTTACATGTAAATTCAGTTTCTAAATCTTGGAAAAACAAAATGAACAAAACAAAATGATTAAGAAGGAATCATCCCTGCTGCTAGGAGACTTTAAAGAGACTAGGAATAACCTGTCACTCTGTGAAGATAATCTCTAACAGGCAGGCCTTCAAGCTATTCTGTTAATGGAGTTACTTACTAATCTCATACTCATCTTCCCCATTCCATTCCTCTCATCTAAGCAAAGTCTCCTGACAATGTTATATTTGGAACAATGGTTAGATATGTGGGATTATCCCTTATTGTCAATTTTCCAAGAAAGTGACTTTTCAGTGCTCTAGTGTGAATTGTTTATCCAGTTCCCTGATATGAATGGGGTAAAAAGAAGCTGAGAGATCCTAGCTGCAGTATTCTGGATTCTGCTAATGTTTAAGCCCCAATTTACTGAAAACCATATGATTATATATTAATAATGAGCACCAACACAATAAAATATTCAAAAAGAATTATCTTAGCTATCAGAAAAGAAAAAGTAGAAAATGAGGAAGGTGTGTAGCACCCACCTCCTTGTGTAACACATGGGTACATGCCATTGGATGCAGCTCACTGGGCTGGACAAGTTTCTGGCACATTAGACACAGCTTACAGGTAGCTGGAGCCTGCAGAAGAGAGGAGGCACAGTCAAAAAGTAAGGAACCTCTGCCTTTTATACCCATAATTCCATCTATTATTTCCATGTAGCAAAAAGATTTTACACCAAAAGAAATAAAACTCCAAATATAGATTCTTGCCTAAAATACTTGCATTTTCCCAGTAGGGCTACCAACAACCAGCTGATAAGATGATGGTTTCTTCCTGCACTCCACTTGTAAACCTACTCCCTCCCCACATCCAGCTTCTCAATATCCATCCCAGTGTTCAAAGAGAAAGAGTCTTACATGTGAAGACCTTCCAGGATATGAAACTTGGGCAGAAGGCAAGAACATTGGGGTACTGATTTGGGCCAGTGGAGCAGGGAACAAGGCCCGGATCCGACCAAGTGGCTGTGGGTAGAAACATTGTCAGGGTAAGGGAAGAGAGTGAGTAACAGAGCATACAACAAAAAGAAATCATTCATTTCCCAGTACAGCAAAGGAAGAAAGACTAGCTACCCTTGGCTAGAATGCTTCTTCCTACCCCAAATTTTTCTGAAATATGCCTCTTCCCCAACATCTCAGTAGGCACAACTTCTCTCCCAAGTAGCTTTTCTTACCTGAGTACTTGCTGCCATTCGCTCGTGTTCTGCCAGTCGTGCAGCTACCAGCTGGATCAGCTCCTCCATGGTCAGACCTGCCATGGTGGTACGTGCTGTCTTGATCTGCTGAAGAATGTTGGTCATCTGAGCTCTAAGAAAGAAAAATGTTGAGGGAGATTTATGCAGTACCCATAGAGAATACCCACGAAACCTCCTCTATTTTAACCCATAAGAGTTTCTCTGACAAAGGATTTAAATTAATCCTTAAAGATACTTACTTATTGCACTGTGGGAACCGAGTCAGCAGCTTCTCCAGGATCTTCTCCAGTTTGTCTACTGGTTGGGCCCGAGGAGTTTCAGTAGAAGCCTTAACACCGCCCAAGCCTGGGGGAGGCAGGATGGAGGCGGCAGGGGGCATGTGTGGACCGTGGGGGCTGACAAGGGAACCCAAGCCAGGGCTATTTCTCCCATGTGAGCCAGGAAGGGGTGGGGAAGGCTGGTTAGGTTGGGAAAGGGCAGGGTTCAGGATTGGGAAAGACAAGGAACGGGGATCTGCACTGGGCATAACCATGGGCATTGTGACCTGCCCAATGGAGAAGGGCATCCGAGGAGCCAGAGAGGGACTGGGTTGAAACACCTGAAGCATGAAGTCTGTCTGCAGAGGTTGAGGACAAGAGAGAAAGAAAAATAAAGTTTAGGAAAATGGAGCAGAAATCAATGAGCAACTCTTGCACTGGATAGGAATGGTCCTAGTATCTTTATAAAAAGAATATGCAGAACGACGGACCCACAAAGCCAGCTCTCTTACCTCTGATGGGGGTGGAGGCAAAGTGGGAGTAGGGATTTGAGGAAGGCTGCTCAACTTAGCTCCATTCCTCACTAGCTGGATATGACTATTAAATTGGTCCTAGAAAACAAAGAAAGGATTATCCTTTACTGATGAGCTGAGTGAGCCTCTCTAGAAAGAGAGCACCATCTGTTATCAGGAAAACAAGGGGAATGGTAGGATAGGCCCTAAGTGGCAATGCAAAAGGCTACCTCCCTATTGCCAGAAGTGTCTAAGCACAAACTAATGCTGACTGAAAGATCTCCCGTTACTACACTTACCCGAACATTCTTTTTCATTATCCGAACTCCATTCAGTCTTGTCTCCCACTCCTGTTTGGAACGAACTGACTCCAGTGTTGGGGGAGTTGACCTTTCAAGAAACCAGGAATTTACAGAATTAAAGAAAGCCAATTTCCTAATTCGGCTATCCAAGATAGCGAAACAGTAGCTGGCTAACTGGCCTTGAGAGAAGAGGTATGAGTAGGTGCAGGAGAAGCCCAAGATGGTAAGTCCCTTGCCTCACTTTAACTCCATCATCTTTTAATCCAAGTATTTGAGAAAGAGGACCAATCACAGAGAGAGGGTTCTTCTTTGCCTAAAAATGCCAAAGGGGACCTCCAAATTCCATGGCAGAAAGAAGAGAAATGACCATATAAGAAATCTCCAAAGATCTTTGTTGTGCTTTGACAGGTTAACAGATACTGTTTATCCAAATGGAAATAATATAATAAAAAGTACAAAAATATAGAACTGTAGAAGAGAAGAGTTAGCGAGTGTAGAAGGTTAGAATGTGAGAAGAGAAATCAATGAGCAATTGCTACTGCAGACAGAGATGCCCTTAAAATTCATATGAAGATACAGTAAGTGCCAAACTTGCTGGCCTAGGATTTCAAAAACCTAAACAAACAAACTGCAAGTCAATTAAAACTCTAGAATGGAGGCCAGGCACAGCTGCTCATGCCTATAATCCTAGTGCTTTGGGAGGCTGAGGCAGAAGGATTGCTTGAGCCTAGGAGTTTGAGGTTGCAGTGAGCTATGATGACGCCACTATACTCTAGCCCAGGCAACAGAGTAAGACCCCATCTCAAAAAAAACCAAAAAACAAAACAAAAAAACCTCTAGAATGGAAAGGTACTCACTTGAGGTAAGTAAGATGCAGTTCTGCCTCTTTTTCTGCTTCTTCTAGTTTCAATACCAACAACTCTTTCCGGCTCTCGAGTGATAAGATCTAAGGAAACCACACACAAAGACAATAATTTTACATACGCAAAGCTACCCTGAGATAGTTAAAACAAGTGCTTGCTGGCTCTTCTGTTACTATGCCAATAGTATATACCATCAGGAAGCCCAAAATCAAGACTTTCAAGATAACAGCTCTTCTCACCTCTGCCTTCCAGGCCCGTTCTGTCTCTTCCATGATGTTCCGATTTATTTCACCATCCTGATTCTTGAGTCTATCCAGTTCCATTTCCCACACCTCTCTGTAAGATAAGAAACCAAGAACAAGACTAAGAAAACAACAATAAGCTTGCTGAGGGGCACCAAGGCAAAAGTAAAACCCAAAATTGGTCTGCCAGATACATTACAGGAACTCTTACTCTAAGTATTAACTACATGTATAGACAAATAATATTTCAAGTGGTCTGCAACTGCATAAAGGCCCTATACTTGAAAGTAAAAATGTTTACATCTCCACTTGCTAAAACAAGGTTACCTAGCACAGAAAAAAGAGTGTATCTTAGAACCAAAACCCTCCACTGAAGGCAGAATGTTCTTCTGTATTCTGGGGGTTCAAAATCATTATGGCCTTCTTATTTCCCAACTTATCTTTTTTTTTCTTTTTCTTTTTTTTTTTTTTTGAGACAGAGTCTCACTCTGTTGCCCTAGATAGAGTGCCATGACGTCAGCTCACAGCAATCTCAAACTCTTGGGCTCAAGCGATCCTACTGCCTCAGCCTCCCGAGTAGTTGGGACTATAGGCATTTGCCACCATGCCCGGCTAATTTTTTTTCTCTCTATATATTTTTAGTTGTCCAGATCATTTCTTTCTATTTTTTAGTAGAGACGGGGTCTCGCTCTTGCTCTGGCTGATCTCGAACTACTGACTTCAAGCGATCCTCCCGTCTTGGCCTCCCAGAGTGCTAGGATTACAGGCGTAAGCCACCGCCTCAGCCACCTGTGAACTTCTTATTTTCATTGGTTTCCTCCCTTCTTACACACTCACCCCCTCTAGAGTGTGTAAGTATAAATATTATACCTCTGGAATGTAATATTCACACTCAGATAGGGTGACCAACTGTCCTGATTTGCCCAGTACTGAGGGATTTCCCAGGATGTGGGACTCTCAGTGATAAAACTGGGACATTTGATCACCCTACTAAAGACTGAAAAGTCCATTAAGGAACAGAGACAGCAAAAGAATTTCCTTATATTACACTTGATTATAAGTTTATATCTGAAAGCATGGATTACCCAGATCAGTGGACAGAATAGGATGAAAATATTTAAATTATTTTCACTAGATTTTAAAAAGGTAAAAACAAGAAGAAAAGCTTGGGAAGAGTTACATCTTAAGAGAAATGTTCCCACTTTTTTTCAATGAGAGAAACAATATTATTCCCCTTCTATTTTTTTAGAAACCTTACACATATAAAAGGGAACAATTCACTTAGAAGTTTCTAAGGTCCCTTCCTCTTACATAGTTTTGTTTTTGATCCAATTCTTCATACAACTATATTCTCTATTTCAGAGATATAGGGGTGTGTATGTGTGTGTGTGTGTGTTACACACAAATTCATTCATTCTCTGACATTAAGTCTGCCCTCTACTGACAAGGTCTACTCATCTAATAGAAATGAGTAGATACGCATTTTCTTCCTTCATTTCCACATATCGTCCTCCCAAAATTTAACTTTCTGTCAGAGGATGAATTTTCTAATAGTTCTTTATACAAAAGTTTATAGGTAGCTGTGTTTTCCTGCTATATTACATATTCCTCAAGTTCCAAAATATATCAGAATTCTTTTATCATAAGAATATGTGAAATACATTGCAGAGGCAATCAATAATCGATCTAGCTTACCATTCACTCTTTGACAATGGGATAATATAGAAAAACATGATGTTTTTCTATAACACAGATATATTTCTATATTTTTCTATAACATGTTTTCTAAAACATGACAATGTTTTTCTATAACACAGCTGCCTTCTGTGATTGATGTTATCCTTAAAGATTATGGATGCTTACCAAACATCTCTAACTTCCATTAAACGCATTGCCAACTACAAATATACACTTATATTAGAAAAATCCTCTTATGCCAATGAGGACGTTCTACATATTCACATATGAAAAATTTTTTCCTTTGGGTATTTGGCCATATTTACCTCACTAGGATCCAATAAGACAAAAGGAACTACTAGCAACCATAACAAAAATGGTTAAGAAATTCTTGAACACAGTTATAAAAATACTCAGCCTTATCATATGTTAACTAGCCTGTAAGGTATACATCAGATTTCACTTCATTAAAGAGTACTAGGAGCAACCCACAATAAAAAAAAAAAAAACAGTTCCACACAGCAGATGGTAAAAAAGAAATCCTTGGCAGAATAGTAACCACTGGGTATATTTTAACTTTTTAAATTCTTGGCCTAATTTCTTTCAAGTCCAATGCTTCTGTTATTTTACACAGCTGGTTATGGGTGTCAATGGTTCAAATGAATGAATCCTACCAGACTGTACAATTCTGGCTTATTATTGTAGGTCCCGATATGTTTGTATAACTTTTAAAATTAATTTTGTTTTTGATTATGTAAATCATAAAAATTATAAAAAGTTTAGAAAATACAAAACAGAAAGTTCCCAACTCAACTACTTACTGGTTGCATGACCCTAGATGAGTCACTTTCTAGGCCTCAGATTCTTCATCTGAAAAATGCGTAGTACCTACATCATGGGACTGATGAGAGAGTTAACCAAGAAAACACAAGTAAAAAGTTGAACACAGGTTGAACTTCCCTAATCTGAAAATCCAAAACCTGAAATGCTCTAAAATCTGAAACTTTTTGAGCACCAATATGATGCTCAAAGAAAATGCTCATTGGACAATTTTGGATTAAGGATGCTGAACCAGTAAGTATAATGCAAATATTCCAAAATCCAAAAAAAATCAGAAATCCAAAACACTTCTGGTCCCAACCATTTCGGATAATGAATACTTAGAAGTATCCAACATTTTTTTAAAAGTATTTTTTAAAAAACTCAATGTCTCAGAATTAATAGAGGAGAATATCCCAGGACTTGCTAAAAATCTAGATATACAGGTACAAGAAGCTCAAAGGACTCCCTGGGAGATTCATAGCAAACAGGAAGACACCATGACACGCAGTCATCAGACTGACCAAAATAACCACCAAACAGGCCCTCCTTCAAGCTGTAGGGTAAAAGAAGTAGGCAACCTACAAAGGAAAACCCATCAGAATAACATCAGACTTCTCAGCTGAAACCTTATAAGCAAGAAGAGACTGGGGCCTCTTTCTCACTCTTCTCAAACAGAATAATGCCCAGCCTAGAATCTTATACCCTGCAAAACTAATTTTTGCATGTGAAAGAGAAATAAAGACCTTCTTAGACAAGCAAAGACTGAGAGAATTCATCAAGACAAGACCGGCACTTTAGGAAGTACAAAATAGAATTACACACGGATCAGCACTATAAACACTCACAAATGTAAAATCATCCAAAAGCTAAAGGTCAAAAGCCAGATATTACAATGGCTCAAGAGAGAAAACAAAGCAAAAAAGTTCAACTCAACAGGATGAACAGAAATCTACCCCACTTATCAATTCTCTCAATAAATGTGAATGGCTTGAACTGCCCACTAAAGAGACATAGGCTAGGCGAGTGGACAAATACACACAAGAAGTATCTGCTGTATTCAGGAAACACATCTAACCCACAAGGATTCATTCAGACTCAAGGTGAAGGGACAGAAAACAATATTTCAAGCAAATGGAAGCCAAAAGAAAGTGGGTGTGGCAGTTCTGATTTTAGGCAACTTAGTCTTCAAATCAAAAAAAGTGATGAAGGACAAAGATGGTCACTATATAATGGTGAACGGTACAATTCAACAGGAAGACATAACAATTCTAAATATTTATGCACCTAAGTCAGGTGCACCCAGATTCATAAAGCAAATTCTATTTGATCTAAACAAAATGATAAACAGCAACACCATAATACCTGGAGACTTTAACACTCCTCTGACAGGACAGATCCGCCAAACAGAAAATAAACCGAAAAACAATGGACTTAAACAGAACTCTAGAACAAATGGGCCTGACTGACATTTATAGAACATTAAACAGAACTCTAGAACAAATGGGCCTGACTGACATTTATAGAACATTCTACCCCCAAACCACTGAATATATGTTTTTTTCATCAGCTCATGGTACATTCTCTACAATTGACCATATCCTAGGCCACTAAGCATGTCTCAACAAATTAAAAATAATAGAAATTATACCATGCATCTTCTTAAAGAACAGTGGAATAAATTTAGAAATCAACTCCAACAGAAGCTTTCATCTTTACATAAAATCATGGAAACTAAACAACCTTCTGCTGAACAACTATTTCGTTAAGGAGGAAATCAAGATGGAAATCAAAAGATTCTTTGAACTAAATGATAAAAGAGACACAAGTTATCAAAATCTGTGGGACACAGCTGAAGCAGTCCTGAGAGGAAAATTTATATCCATCAATGCCTACATCTGAAAGACAAAAAATTCACAAATCAACAATCTAATGAATCATCTCAAAGAACTGGAAAAAGATGAGCAAACCGATCCCAAACCCAGCAGAAGAAAAGAAATAATGAAGATCAAAGCAGAACCAAATGAAATTGATAACAAAAAAACTATATGGAAGATTAATAAAACAAAAATTCACATGCCTCTGGCTGCATTAACGAGAAGCAGAAAAGTAAAAACTCTAGTAAGCTCTATCAGGAATGAAAAAGGAGAAATTACAACTGATGCCACGGAAATACAAAACATCATCTCTGAATACTATAAAAACCTCTATGCACATAAACTGGAAAATGTGGAGGAAATGGAAAAATTCATAGAAACACACAATCTCCCTAGGTTTAATCAGGAAGACATAGAATTCTTGAAAAGACCAATATCAAGTACTGAAATTGAAACAGCAATAAAAAACCTTCCTAAAAAGAAAAGTCCCAGACCAGATGGTTTCACACCCGAATTTTACCAGATCTACAAAGAAGAACTGGTGCCTATCCTGTAGAAATTATTCCACAACATTGAGAAAGAAGGAATCCCCTCCAACACATTTTATGATGCCAACATTACCCTGACACCAAAACCAGGAAAGGACGCAACAAAAAAAGAAAAGTACAGACCAATATTCTTTATGAATATAGATTCAAAAATTCTCAATAAAATCCTAGCAAACTGAATTCACGTGCTTATCAAATAAATAATCCATGACGACCAAGTGGGCTTCATCCTAGAGATGCAGGGACGGTTCAAAATACACATATCCATAAATGTAATTGACCACATAAATAAAAGCAAAAACAAAGAGCATAGGATCCTCTCAAAAGATGTAGAAAAAGCATTTGACAAAATTCAACACCCTTTTATGATAAGAACACTTAATAAAATAGGTATAGATGGGATTTTCCTAAAAATGATACAAGCCATATATGAAAAACCCACAGCAAACATCACACTGAATAGGGAAAAACTGAAAACATTCCCACTTAGAACTGGAACCAGACAAGGTTGCTCTTCATCACCACTTCTATTCAACGTGGTGCTGGAAGTCCTAGCCTGAGCAATGAGATAAGAGAAAGAAATCAAGGGCATCCAAATGGGGGCAGAAGAGGTCAAACTATCACTCTTTGCTGACGATATGATCTTATATCTAGAAAACCCCAAAGATTCTGCCATGAGACTACTGGAATTGATAAATGAATTCAGCAAAGTCTCAGGTTGCAAAATCAATGTACAAAAATCAGTAGTGTTCCTCTACACCGACAACAGTCAAACAGAGAACCAATCAAAGACTCAATACCCTTCACAATAGCAACAAAGAAGGTAAAATACCTAGGAATATATTTAACTGAGGAGGTAAAAGACCTCTACAGGGAGAACTATGAAGCACTGAGGAAGGAAATAGTAGAGGATGTAAACAGGTGGAAAACCATACCATGCTCATGGGTTGGCAAAATCAACATTGTTAAAATGTCTATACTACTCAAAGTAATCTACAGTTTCAATGCAATCTCCATTAAAATACCAACATCATTTTTCACAGATCTATAAAAAATAATTCTGTGCTTCGTATGGAACAGATCTCCTGTCCACATGTGTCTCCTGCAAATAGATGGTCTAAAGAAAACTTATTGTAATTAAAGATATTATCCAGCAAAGTAAAACAAAACATTCCAGCACAACTTATATACAAAGACACTACATGAAAATGAGATGAAAGGAACAGAGAAATAAATGACAGATGCAGAATTCTCATGAAAGAAATGTTGCCAAAAACAGATGAAAATTGTGACTAAACATATCAGCATGAATTTTATAATATTCATTAAGTAATCATCCCTATAAAATAAGAATACAAGGCAGGAATGCAAGAGCTCAGGGAAGAGATGGTAGACAACAAAAGGAAATGAAATAGGAGCTATTTCAGAGATAAAAAAGGAAACAGAAAGAAAAATAAAACCATCACAGAAATAAAGGCAAAACTGGAAGCAGGAAAAGGAATAACAGACACCACTGAATACATAGTAAGAAACAGAAAACAAGAAGCGATAAGAAAACAAAATGAAATGGAAATTGAAATTGTTTGCAACAAAGATGCGGAAACCCAAGTGCCCATCAGTACATGAGTGGATTAATAAAATGTGGTATGTGTATATCGTGAAATACTACTCAATTAGAAACGATGGTGATCTAGCACCTCTTACATTTTCCTGAATAGAGCTTGAGCCTATCCTCCGAAGTGAGGTATCACAAGAATGGAAAAACAAGCACCACGTGTAGTCACCGTCCAATTGGTATTAAGTGATCAA
The DNA here is from genome assembly GCA_963575035.1 of Avahi laniger. Classification (NCBI taxonomy): domain Eukaryota; kingdom Metazoa; phylum Chordata; class Mammalia; order Primates; family Indriidae; genus Avahi; species Avahi laniger. The sequence goes on along the minus strand of CAUYSK010015302.1, from coordinate 20,846 downwards.
CACTAAGGTGCACATATGCTAATAACATTCATTGGGTGTTTGGCAGATGGGAGTGGAGAGGAGGGAATGGGTATATACACACCTAAAGGGTGCAGTGCACATGGTCTAGGGGATGGACACGCTTGAAGCTCTGCCTCTGGTGGGGCAAGGGCAATATACATAACCTAAACATTTGTACCCCCATAATATCCTGAAATAAGAAAATTTAAAAAAGAAAATAAAAGACTGCATCTTATACCTTTTCCAGTCCAAGTCAGAGTAAAAATTCTTTATAAATTTTTGTTTTACCTTTAAAAGCTCTTCTGTATTTTTTTGTATTTTGTATTCTACTCCATAACAAACATATCTTCATTTCAATATAAAGTCAACTCTCCAGAAGAGAGTGCCTCTAATAGTCTATGTACCTACTGCACACTGGGGAGGATCCCTGAGGGATACTTATTCCAGTTTCAAAGCCCCTGATGTAAAAAAAAATATGTCCATAGGCCCTCTCTGATCTCACGTTTTGCATTCTCAAACTCATTTTCTTCAATGAAGCAAAGCAGGTGTCATGTCCTAGTTACTGCTTAAATCCCATGGTGCTGAGTAAAGGAAAAGAGAAAAGATAGATGGGCAAATGGGCTGAGTATATTCTTTGGCCTCCCTAAGGCTTTTTACTCATTTGTTAAAAAAAGGAATCAGGGAAAATTCAAGGAGTGGTTTAGCGGGAAATCAGTTTCCATTCCACTACAAAAAAGATGTATGACCTTTGAATCATCTTCTGTTTCTAAGATTACCTCGCCCAACTACCTTACTGAGTGGCTGAGGAAATTGAGGCTCAGAGACAGGAAGGGCTTCCCCTGAGGTCACAGCAAGTAAGCGGTAAGGTTTGGACTAGAACCATGGCACCCAGGTAATCCTAGAGTCATACTAGTCATACTAAGCTCATGGGACTCAGTTTCCTTGTTTCTAAAATGGGAAGAAATGTCATTGCTTTATCCCTGAGTTATTATGCTTATCTGATGAGGCAATGATCATCAGAGTTCTTTGTATTAATCTCTTCTTGTGATTACAGAAATAAAGGAGAGAGTACCAGGGCACTGGGAACCTAGAGAAGGGGTGTGGTGTCTGATGAAGGGTGGAGACTTAAAGTGGAGACAGGCAAGGGGAAAATCTCATAAAGGAGAGGTGGGGATCTCTAAGACAGACTTCCTTTTGCTTCTGGGTGGTTTGGGCTATTAGGTTTGCTTATAATTAAGTGAAAACCTTGTCTATTTTATTTAACAAATATATAGTGTTTACTTTATGAGAAGCACTGCTCCAAGTGCTTTACAAATATTAACTCCATCGATCCTCCTGACAATTATATGAGGAGGGTTATAGTATCATTCCCATTTTACAGATGAAGGGGTGGAGGTGCAGAGAGGTAAAGTAACTTACTCAGGGTCACACAACCATTAAATAACAGAAAATAAATTTGAACCCAGGTCATCTGTCTTGAAAGTCCACGTTCCTAACTACTAAAAAGCATCTAGTCAGGTGAAATTGATTGTGTGCATGTTACTGTCATGAAAAGGCCCAGATTCTAGTGTAAGCTTTGTCACTAAAAAGTGTTTAGTAATCTTGGGTTAGTCAGTATGCCTCTCTTTAACTGTACAAAAAGATTTTCTTTTTTCTTGCACATTTCTAGTCCTCCAAAAGTCCAGAATTCCTTTCTGCACTCCAGAGACATTTTCTCAAGCAACAGCTTTGGTTTTCTTCCCTTGACTGAACTCCCAGCCCAACCTGATTTATTGTCTCCAGGGAACAATACTCCTTTAGCCATGAGAGAATTCCACTGGAGCACATGATCTTTTTCTTTTAGAGCCTCTAGATGCCTCAGCAAATGTGGAGCTCCAGGAAAGTTCACTTTGTTGTTGCTCATTCAGATTTAATAAGATAATTACTGTCTGTTATTTAAATATTATTGGGTTATTAAAAGCATTAACAATTCCTTTCCTTTCATCCTGTTTGTTTACTGTCTATCTGGGAACAGAGTGTGATTAAGCAAGCTTTATTGAACAAATTTTTTGTGTGTGTGCTATAAATGTTAATTTTGAGAGGTAGCTCAAAGACACTGCCACCAATTGCCTACATGACCCCTGGGCACATCATTTAACCTTGGTGACCCTGGGCAATCAACCAAACAGGAGGCAGCCCCCTTGATCACTCAAGTAGAGGTCTTTTGCCTCAACCAAGTAAAAAGTGCAGTGTTGTATAGCTGAAATCTCTTATATATACCAGCTGCCACCCATTGAGGTGAGGCAACAAGGCAGAGAGGAAGGGAATTGTCCATGGACTTGCTGCGAGTGGCTGATCCAGGAGTATAGCTATTATACTGGAAGTATTTTGAGGACAGGCATTAGATCTAATTTGTTTGCCACAGTCTCCTCAATACTAAGCATAATGCCAGACTCAAAAATGGCAGTGGAAAACTACTGTGAACTGACTGGCTGAGTGACATAATCCTGATCTCCTGACTTCCAGATGAGAGGTCTTGTCACTCAATCATAATTTTAAGCAGCTTTGCAAATTAGCATGGTCTGAGAGACCCAGGGCATGAAAGAAATCAGGCTGTGAATAAGACAATTTTTCTTTCAGCTAAAAATATCAAATTCTCCCACCTACAGCAATGTTCATAGTCCTTATGCTATTCTTTTTTTTTTCTTAAATCCTTCTTCCTGCACACTAACTGGTGTTATTCTTCAAGCTCCAGCGCCTTATAGTCCAAGATAGGTTATTGCACCCACCATGGTGGGTGGGGGAAAGGCTTTGGGAGTGAGGACCAGGAAGGGAGAGGTGGCAGTTGAGGCTGTCAGGCCAGGGAGGTGCAAGCAATTTTGTGTTTTTGGTTTTGTTAGTTATCTATCGATATACAACAAATTATCCAAAACTTAGCACCTTATAACCACATACATTTATTTTTTGATAATTTCTGTGGATCAGAAAAGCAGGCATGACTTAGCTGAGTACCTCTGCTTCAGGATCTCTTGTAGGCTACAATTAAGGTGTCAGATGAGACTGCAGTCATCAGAAGGCTTGACAAGGGTAGGCTGAGCTTCCAAACTTGCTCAAGTGGACAGTGGCATGATTTAGTTCCTTGTGGGCAGTTGGACTGAGGGCCTTAGTTCCTCTCCAGCTGTTAAACAGAGGCCTCCTTCAGTTTCTTGCCACCCCAGCCTCTCCATGAGACAGCTCACAAAATTGCAGTTTGTTTCATCAAAGCAAGCAAGTAAAAGAGCAAGAAAGGGTGAGCAGGATGGAAGTTACAGTCTGATAATCTCAGAAATGATATTCCATTACTTTTGTCACATTCTATTTGTTCGTAGCAAGTCACTAGGTTCAGTCCATACTCAAGTGGAGGGGATGACACAATGCATGCCACCTCACAAGATGTCTACCACAATGGATTTTCTCGGCCCTGGCCCTAGCCTTAGCCTTGGACAAGGTAAGCACACCTTTGTGCCTAAAGGCAGCAAATGGTAGTGGTCAAAACATTGGAGAGTTTTCTTATAGTCCCTGCTCCATCACTTACTGCATGGTCTTTGGTGACTTAGCTCCTTTCTGACCTTCACCAACCTCAAAGTGAAATAGAGCAAAATAGAGATAAGATACCTGCCTCACAGGGTGATTGTGGGAATGCAGTGAGATTTTGGATTCTAAAGAGTTGGTAATCTAGCAAGGAGGAAGGGTACAGTAATGATGACAGCAGCTATGGCAGTACTAACTCATTTTTCATGGGATGAGGAGGTATTACATGTATAGAGATTTTTAGAGTTGCTTTCTAGAGACATTATCTCCACTTTTGTTACATAAATAGTAACTCTACCAGACTGAAGAGAGAGGAGGGAAGTGAGCAGGGATTGCTTTGACAAAGCCGGCATCTGAAATTTAATCATTAATGCATAATTCCTTTGGTTTAAGGCAGCATTGCAAGCTGGAAACCTGGGAACCACATCTGGCCTGCAGGGATGTATTTTTAGCTTTCTTAGTGTTTTAAGTGAATTTTAAAATTGACATATTCTCATAGAAATCACAATTTTCAGCCTGTATGGAAAAATTAGAAGATCTGGCAGTCTTTACCTCTCATTCTGCATGCTAGTAATTGCTGGAGTTGAGTAGGTATTAGATGAAGCATATACTCACTAGCTCACCATAGTCCTTGCCACTCATGAAATATAAGTATATGCTCTTTTATCCAGCCTGCTGTCATCACTACCCTTACTTGCCTGGCCCCTATAGCTATTTGAGTTTGTATCCCTTAGTTTAATATTTTGTTCCCCACCACCACACCAGGAAAATGCTAGCATTCCCTGGGACATGTGGGGGCAACACAAGAGCTCTTATCAATCATTAACACCTCAGTGTGAATGAGTTTCTCAGAGCCTTTCCTATAAACAACATCTGATGGGGAGTGGGGTAGGGGAAGAAGATAGATGACATGGAGGGAGCCAAAAAAAAGGTACAAAGAGGAGAGAGTGAGAGACGGCCTTCATAATTCTATCATTCATGCCCTATTGTGTCATTGACTAGAGGATTAGCCAGGAAAATGTAAATGGCATGCCTTGTGGTGTAAAGGACTAGGAGTAAAGGGTACAGAGTAGGCCTTGAAGAAGGTAGGTTGATGGTAAAAGTTCAAATCACTTAAACCTGGGTGGATTCAGTGTGATTTTGATAATGTTGGGTTGTTAGAAGTAGTAAAAGATTCTTTTTTTTCTTTATGTTAACTGCCTATTCAGAAACAGGGTATATTTAAAATGTGTATGAAATCAGGTTGTGGGCATAAGGCATTCTTCCTTCCATAGAAAATTGTCTCTTCTCTGCGGAATCCTTCACTACTGAAGACTGAACACCTTTCTCCTTTCTGGGCCTTTGTTTTCTTAGTCATAAATTTAGAAATTTATACAAAGTCACATATTCTTAAATTAAGATTGCATAGGTCAGGGCCACAGTCAAGAGAATCCTGTGACATCTTTGCACAATTACATGCATTATTTTGCAGAGAGGGTCCACATATTTAATCAGACTCAAAGGGACCTTGACGCCTTAAAATGGATTAAATGATTCATTCATTGATTCATTCTACATTTAGTAAACACTTACTATTCACTCATTCGCTCAAAAACTATTCAGCACCTACTGTGTACAGGGCACTCTCTTAGACACTAGGGATATATCAGTGGAGAAATTAGAAAATAATCCCTGGTGCTTATATTTTAGTGAGTGAAGACAAAACAAGAAGAATAGGTAAAATACATAATATGTTAGGTAGTGGTAAGTGCTAAGCAGGGAGAAAGATAAAGCAGGGGAGATTGGTGAATGTAATTTTAGATAGGATGGCCAAGGAAGATCAGAAGTCAATGAGAGTGAGCCATGTGAATGTATGAGGGTAGAGGGAGTGGCAAGTGCAAATGTTGTAGTGTATCTGCCTTGTTCAAGAAATAGCAAAGAAGCCAGAGGGGCTTCAGTGAGTGAACAAGGCAAAGAGAAATGGAAAATGAGGCCAGAGAGGTGGTGGACTGCTTGCTCACAAAGCAGCGGGCCAGTTTTGGTGACACCACCTCCACTCCAACCTTCCTCACAGCTGCATATTATCTCTTACACCATGAAACATTGGCAGCTGGGCACAGCTGACAGAGCTGCCACACTCTCTTCTTCTCTCAACTCATTCTTCTATGTCCCTAAATATAGGGCCCTTTTAAGAGCTCCTGCAAGGCTCATCAAGATCCTTCTTACTGGATTTATCTTTCTTATTGACAGCGTGTGAATTTGGATTGGTAATCATGGTGATGATTATGCCAATTGTTTATATTCATGTATAATTTTACAGTTGATTGAACACTTTTTTTTCATATTTTATCTCTTAACAGGCCTGGAATGGGCAGGGATCAATATTTGTATTTTGCAGAGAGGGTAACTGAGATTTAGGTGAAGCTTATTCCTTCTCCTTTCTTCCTCACCATCACATATGTGCACACATATACAGAGAGCTCTGGACAGAAAGGAATATAAACCTAAGGAGTTTGAAGAAGGCTTTAATCCCACCATAATCCCTATCAGCCTTCCAAAGCTATCTCAAATATATATAGACTGTGTATATATAAATATATATATATATGTATATGTATAATCAATGTATTTGTCTAGGTGAATGCAACTTAAAGATAAAATTCTTAGCTCCACTTCTTGTTCCCCCTTAGTCTCCCTTATATGGAGATTCTGGAAACACCACTGTTAGGGAAGAATGGGCAAGACTCAAAGCTTATCCCTTTTCCCTCTCCTTCACTATACTTGGCACTCTGACACTATCCACTTGTTCCTGGCAGAAACACAGCTTCTAAGTAAACTCAGAGCACCAGATGCCGAGGAGCTCAGACAGGCATCTGTAGGCCTGATTTGTAGTTCCCAGGGCAAGGGGGAAGCTCTAGTTGTGAGCAGAGTATATGAGGGCCTTAAGAGAATCAAGGCCTCACTCTTAGACAGAATAATGTTTCTTGGGATCAAAGCAGGAACAAAAGGAGTTTCCATGAAGGCTGCCTACTCATATTTCATACCCAGATGCCAGTTATGCTAGACGTGAGGCACTGGTGGGCAGGGAATTGTGGGGAAGCAGCTGCTCTGGATCTGAGGGATGCAGGTTAGACTTAGGACAGTGGTACGAGGCATTTAATGCCTAGTTTTCCAGGATAGAGAGATTGAGCCTAGGAAAGTAACACATTCATGAACCCTCTTCCCCTTTATATTCTTCATGTTCCTCCCCACCCTCAACTGCAGTCCCATTCTTGGAATTTAACACATGGCTAAGTTGTCAGACCTCACGTGGAAGACTGTGTCAGGCTCTGGGTTCCACACTTTAATGGAGACATAGAAAATCAGTAATTTGTACAGGAGGGAGTGAACAAGCTGAAGAATGAGATTCCCCAAGACCCATGAGGAGCAGTTGAAGGAAATGAGGTTGTTTGGCTGGAAGAAGAGAAGACTAATGGAGATATCATATCTGGAAGATTTCTCAAGAGCTTCTCATAGGATAAAGAGAACAGCTGGGGTCTGAGGAACCCTAGGGGACAGAGCAAAGAGCTGTGGATGGACGCTACAGGGAGCTCAAGTTCAGCTCAATACAAAGAAAAGTTTTTTCTCATAACAGTACATGGATGAAATGAGTCATGTTCATAGGCAAAGATCTCCCCATCACTATAAGTGTGTAAGTGGGATATTACAATATTGGAATATGCCTTTTTACGTATCCAGAAACACTAAGATTCTGTTAGCTATGATCATACAGCTGCTGAGAAATGGATCCAGGGCTTGAAATCCATGAATCCTGATGCCTACTGTTGTGCTTTTGATCTCAGATTCTGCCTGTTGACACAGTCCAGCCCTAAGTTCTGGAAAAAGTAGAGATACTGCTTAAGGAAGATTTTTATTCCTATTTTCCCAAAACTCATTCTCTCAACTCAGAAACATCTACTGCCATCATCTCCACCATGTTGTTGCTGCCCCAGGACTCCCAGAAACACTCAAAGGAAGAAGCCACAAGAAGCTGGATTTTCACAGGGTTTCTCTTGAACTCTCTGCCTGCTTTCTTTTCATCCTCTCTGATTTCCTTTCAATAGTGGCCACTACAGAACATGTGTATCTGTGGGTTGTGGTATAGTGGTGGGAGGCAGTTATTCCCTTGGTGTAAGCTGACCTGCAGGCAAGCTGAGCACCTACACTACTCCTTAGAGGTGTTGCCTCATGTGCACCCATTGCTTCAGGAGCTTCAGTTTCCAATCATTTTACCCAACGTTTAATTTTCCTGCTTTTGACAGGAAAGAAAAATAGGAGGAGGAGGATAAAAAGAGAAAGCAACCTAGAAAGGGCTGAAGGGAGGGGTGGCGGGGACACTAAAACCACTGCTATGTAACCAGCGAACAGTGATACTGCGTGTTTATGGGCTTTGGTTGCCATGGAGATGGTTATGTAACTCCAACTGGTGGTGAAATTTCATACTGCTTGTGGTGGCGAACGATATTTCAGTCACTTAGGGCTACTTTTAAAGAGAACAGATAAAGTAGCTGAGGGGCCCTTTGTCTTGCCAGCTACAACCCGCATTAAGTTTCAGCCCCGCATGCCAGTCATTTTCCAGTTTTCTGTGTGTAGCAAAATGTTCCCAATTATTCTCTGAGTAGAGCTAGGCACTTACTCCTCTCCTCAACCCAGAATGGCTAGGCACAAGGCTCAAAGCAAAAAGGAAAAATAAATAAATAAAAGGCCCCCTTTTGGGATGGAAAGCCTGTGTGGAAAATTTCAGCTTGGAAAGCTTGATTTTGGGGAAAGTTATGAGTTGCGGAGAAGACATCTATTCGCTAGCACAGAGTCCAAAGATTAGGTATATTTTCTGTGTTCAATCTCTCTCCTCTCTGTCTCTCTGTCTCTCTATCTCTCTATCTCCCTCCTTGCCCCCCCCACATATACAGACACACTTAAACTCACACGTATTCACATGCACTATCACACTCAGTCTCATATTTTCTTCTAAATACTTACATTTACATGCATACTTATTTACATTCATATTCACACATGTTCTACCAAAACCATACACATTTGATTTCTCACACAGTTCACTCACACAAAAATACACATTTGTTTGAACATATATATTCACTCATTCATAAATATATCTTGGCTTGTCCATACAATATTTACTTATATAGTCTCAAATACACATGCATTCTTACACACTTACATAGTTGGATGAACCATATGAAACTGCCTATGTTAAAGTTTTGTGAACCTATAAAAATGGCAATTTCAGATGATCCAACCTATACATTTACATCCATATATATATTATATATATATATACACACACACACATGCATACTATCACCCACATTCACTCTGTCACAAACTGTCAGAATCTCACAAACCCCAAAATATTTTTATTTCCTCTTTCACATTCCCTGTCATGTGTTTCCAAACACGTTAGCTCTTAAACAAATATCCACACACGTTTATTTTTCACCTATTCATTTTCATACATATCCTCTCACAATTCTAAATACTCCTTTCTTTACTTTCTCATTCCCAATGTTTCATACTCAGTTACACACACTGACATGCTGAAAGTCTCCTACTCACACATATTATATCATGCACTCACTCATATACACTCACTTTGGAGGCACCCTGGATTCAGAATGCTACAGTGCATACACTGCTGGTTTTTCATCCATGATCTCACTAGGCCCTCAGGAAGCACCTTGAGAAAGAAGGCAGAAATGGGACCATTATTTCTATTAGACAGATGAACTAAAGGACAGGGATCAAAGAGTGGCTTAAGGTCACACAAATACTCAGTAGAAACTGGAACCCAGATGTTTTGATGCCAAATTCAGTGCTATTGCTCCTGTGGCACCTGCCTGTCCTTTCAGGGAATAAGTGTGTAAATCTCTGGCTCTGATGAGCCATGTAGGATTTGAGGGCTAGGCTTTAGATAATGTCTCTGGCCTCTTTCCTATCTCATCTAGCACTGGGGTAGAGGTCATTCCACTTAGCCAGATCAGCATTTTATTCTCAGTTGGTGCCGTTTCTGCTCCCGCAATCCTCCAACTGTCTCCCACTCTGCCTTGCTGGTCCGGTCAGTGAGCAATTCCAGCCTCTGCTTTATGATACTCATCTTTCATTATTGTTTATAGAGTGACAACAGCTCACCTGCATGGTGGTCAGAGGAGCAGGAGACCCAATACCTGCCCTGAAGCTGAAGCAACTCATCTATGCTGCCTCTACTTCAGATAAATTAATAGGGAAAGAGTATTTCAAGGTCATTGAGCTCTCATGACAAAGAGTCCTAAAAGGATTCTGGAGCAGTAGAGTTCTGGAGTCAAATGTACTTGGAAATTTTTAATCCTAGAAGCTTCCGAAAGTAGAAGGTTTTAGGTTGGATACTAGAGCTGGAAGTCTCTGAAGTCAGAGTATTTGAATTTGAAAGAATGTCAGAATAGAGATAAAGAGAGAACAAGGATATATTTTGCTATGGGGGAAGGATGGTGTGTGGAGCTGCATCCATCAGACAAATTGGGCAGACTAGCTTACTTTTTCCTCTTCAGATCTACTCTTCACCATCCTCCAACCTGTTTTCTGGCTCAGAAGGTTAACTACTACCTCAACAGGTTCCAGAACCCTCTGAATTCCAGTTGGGTTTTCTCATGAAAAACCCTAGGAAGTGATAGATAGAAGGAAGGGAGGAGAGTGGAATCATGATCTTTATTCACCCAGCTCCCTCACTATGCTATCACTTTGAACTGGCTGCTCTTCTAAACCAAAAGTCAGAGTGCCTCTGAAGGCAACCCTCTCCATAGGACCCTTGCTTTCCAAATTTCAGTAATTCCCTCATTCCATCCCAGCAGGCTTAAGAGTAGTGAAAATGCCCCACTGTGAGTACTGTACGATGCCTTGTGGTTCTTCTACAATCCACTCCCAATTTTGTAAATAGTCTCTTTATTAAATCCTCCTTGAATTCTCCTAAGTTGCATGTGCTGTTTCCTCGTGGGAACAAAATAAAAGGGAAATCTGTGGGAAGCAGGTCTGTTACTATTCTTCTTAGCTCTAGACCCAAGTTAAGGAGAAGAGGAACCTGGCTTGATTTTCCTGTGTTGACCAGTATGCCCTGGAATGCCCTATTCTTGCTACCCTGGGAAACCTCTTACAGTGGCCCTTCAACAGTACTCAAGATGTTTGTCTGAGGGCCTTTCTAAGTCACAAGCCCATTTTAAGGAGGAAGAGCCCTGCTTGTGGAAGTGTGTTTTATCATTTCAGCTTGCTTTCTACTTCATGCCTCTCATGAACAGGGCCTATGGCTTGGCTCCCAAGTTGCAGGATTACATGTATTTTCCATACTAGCTCTGGAAATGGTCCAGAAAAAAATCATTGATGACACCTCATCAATAGGCTGTTTGAAGGGTTCAAACATGGGGCAGGGAGCAAAGACAAAAGAAAGCCTTCCTGCTTCAAAAGCCAACATTTTCATCTTAGTTGCTTGGGCCTGCCCATGAGGTTGATTGGTGTTACCCTTCTAGTGTGAGAAAGGCAGAAACAGACCCAGAGAAGGATAGAGAGTTACTTGACAAGGGTTGCACAGCAATTTAGAGCTGGAATCAGATGAGGACTCAGGAACCCTTGGTTCTTGCTGCTGGCTATACCTTTTCCAATTAGAGCTCGTGTCCCTCAACTCTCCTTTCTCATTCTTACTCTTAGAGATAGAGGTTAGGGAAGGGATATGACTTGCTGAACATCACTTACCACCCTGCAATCTATCAGTGCTCCTGGATTACTTCTTTCTGTTTAAGACAGAGAGGGAATACTTAGCCACCCTTAGCCTGAGCCTATTTCCTCTTTCCTATTATCAGGCACCTTATTTTCCCTACCACCATTGACTGTAAGAACATCCTATTTAGATAGGAATCTCAAGACTATTTAATTGGAAATTTTCAAATTGTGTTCTCCCAAGGTGCTTCAGAACTACCATGTAGTTTTGAAGATAAGTATATAGGCAAGTAGGGCGGCAAGGTTACATCTCCTTCCCTTAACCACTACCATCCCTGCTGTTCCTGCTATCCTCAGTCCACAAGAGCAACTCTGATTTTTTTTTTTCGTTTTACGTATTAGGATTTGATTTAAGGTTACAATCTTTTTAAAAAAGTGATCACTGCCTAAAACAATTACAAAACCACTGATTTACCTCAACTCCTTTGTTGTACAGATAAGGGAACAGAAACTCAGAAAGGAAAAGGTTTTTTTGTTTGTTTCGCTTTTTGTTTTTTTTCAAAATCACACAGTAAATCAGTCAGTAGCAGATTCAGTTAGGCCAGCGCTAATGAAGATTCTCTCCACATGACCCCAAACCAACTATAATTTGGCATCAACCTCACAGTCTTTCCTGCCAGCAGCCTTGGAGTGGATGGGGGGCAGGAAACAATACATTATTCCCTAGATCCTCAGAGAATATGGTTGTGAAAGGGGAGCTACTGAGTGCTCATTGTGCCTGCAGGAAGGAGCCCCTCCTGGAAAGCTGCTTGGCATGCCTCGGACTGGATTGTGTGTGCAAGGTCACTACCTCTGGCCTGGCAGCCTTTCCCTCTACATCCGAGGCCTTCAGTCCACCAAGGAAGTTTCCATCCAATCAAATACATTTTCAACTTGGAACACAAGCTTTGGCCATCCTAGCCACTACAGGGTGACAGGTAAAGAGGGAGTACTGACTGTCTTCTAGCCCAGAGAAGAATTTTGGCTATTGCAATAGCAAAGCAGTGGCAGCAGCTGTGTTTGGGGCAAAGTACTTTTGGGGAATTCTTACAGATCATGGTCCACTGCCAGAGACTTGTAAAATGTTGCTCTCTTCTCAGGCCTGTTATTGGACAAAAAAGTAAGGGGGAGAGTTATATCAGTGGGCAATAGGAATCCCTTACATCCTGTTTTAGCATCTGAACTGTCCTCTCGGTAGGATCTGATAACCATGTCCAGTTTCTCCTTCTTTGTCTCCTGGGTATCCAGGAAGGAAGACTCTGGGACAGTTAATAATTTTTGATTCATCTCTGAAGTGTGCTTGTATGCAGTGGGCTCAGGACATTCTCAACTGTCAGAGGCAATTCCCCTGAAGCTTCACTGGTCACTTGGATACCAACACATAACCCAACAAAAGCAACCAGGATAGAGCCAGAGGAAATGGTGGTGGATATGATCTGAAACCACCAGAGTAAGATAGTGGAAGAGTAAATTTCACAATTCCATACACCCCTGCTTATTCTACCTTGGTGCCCTACTGCTGGGCACAGAAAAACCCACGGCTGGCTATAAACTTTTACCTGCTATCTGAAATATGAATTGTACTTCTAGGGGTAAAAACATGAAGGCAAGACAAGCAGACACCCTACTCTTTGTATGTCAGGCTCAGCTCATGAGATAGGACAGGAACTTGTGAATTGAGCTGGTGGAGACAATTGTGAACTGTAAAGCAATAAATCTAGCCAGGGAAAGGGCAAGCAGAAACATGGGTAATGAGGAAGTTGTCACACAAACAGGAAAACTTTGACCAGCTCACCAAGTAATTAAATAAAACTTAAAATAGGCACCAACACATACACATAACACAACACAAATTGCTATGTACTGGGCAAGTAAGAAAGGAGAAGTTTGGACAAGGATGGAGAGAATTTCAGCTGACTGATAAAATAATTGGAACAAACTTCTTACAAACATGGCAATCATAGACTTTGTGGGGATGGTTAGGTGTAAATAGAAGGTGTTTACAGTCTTCAGAATGGTGAACGATCAGGATAAGAAAAGGACGTCATCAGGCTCAAGGTACAACTCCTCCACCAGCCCCCAAGTCCCAAGTGTCTTACAGTGCCCAGCCTGCTGTTGGAATTCAGCAAAGGAGATTTATTATTATGCTCATTGGATGAGACAGGCAGGAGTCATGAGTCTTGGCAGGAAAACAAGGCCAAAAGATTTGCTTTGACTGAAAGTCGTATAACTTGAAAGGTTTATTGCTGAAGTGATTATGTAATGTAGCTTCGAAAGAGCACTATTTAAGATAAAGATTTGAAGCCCTCAGGCAGGTTTGGAAAGAGAGTTGGGAAAAAGCCTAAATGCATTAATAGACCACTTAAAAACTGCCTGACTCTTAAACCTAGTTTCAGACTGTGAAGCAGGAAGGCAATGGGACATGGTAAAGGGCATTAATTTGGAGTCAGAAGACCTGGGCTCTGCCAATAACTCACTGTGATCTCAGGCAAGTGCCTTCCATTCTCTGGACATCAGTATCCTGTCCACATCGGGTAAATGGATGAGGTGGGAGCAGGAGTTAGACTTGAGATACGCTAAGGGCCCTTCCAGATCTGACATTTTAGGATTCATTATAACTGTACCTTCCACAACTAGGTGTTTGGTTCGCCACAACCACCAGAGCTCAAAAAAGGACCTAACTGGACCGATCCTCCAGGTGGGCATTCCTCTCTTGATCCCTTCCCTCTTGGCCACATTCAGTTTTTCTTGGCCTAGAACAGTTTTCTACTAGAAAACCACTAGCAGTCCATTAGACTCACACAAGATACTTTAAAAGTGCCAAGACTCAGGCCCTACCTCCAGGCATGCTGACTTAAAAGCTCCCCTGATGGTTTCAATGTGCAGCCAGGATAGAGAAACACTGGCTTAAACAAGCTCTCTGGCAGACTTGATGTAAATTGCTCTAATTTTCCTCAATTTTGATTTCTTGCCTCATTTGCTATTGTCTTCAAATTTCCTCAATAGCCCTTTGACCACTCACAAACCATATACTTCTAATGCATTTTCCACCCATGGGCTTGTTATTTTAACACTGATCAGTTCTTGAAACTAAGTTCTGTAATCACCCAAACCAGGTTTAGATCCATTTTTAGGACTCTTATCTCTAGGCAATTGGGTAATTGAGGTTAAATTGGTTTGTTCACTTGACCCTTGAACAGCATAGGATCTAAGGGTACTAATCCCTTGCATAATCGAAAATTTATGTATAACTTTTGATTTCCCAAAAACTTAGCCACTAATAGCCTACTTATGACTTACAGATAATATAACCAGTTGATTAAAATATATTTTATATGTTATATGTATGATGTTCTGTATGAATAATCATTACAATCCCATGGAAAATTTATATTTTGAAAAATCTGTGCGTGGATTTCAATTTTTTTCCACCAAAATAGTGCAAAAATAGTGCATAGTGACTTATTATAATGAATCTGAACAGGATCTAATTTGAGGCAATAAGAAGGATAAGACATCCATATGAAAACAGCCCCTTTCAGAGCAACATAAACTGTGCTAAAATTGAAGAAAGAACAAACATCAAATTTATGGTGAAGCTTGGGTGAAATTATTGATGTTTTATGAAAAATTTATGGGGATAATGCCCCCAAGAAATCTGCAATTTACAAATGGATACCTCATTTCAAGAAGGAATGAGATAATGTGGAAGATGAGGCCCACAGTGGCAGATCATGCACATCATTTTTGAGGAACAAGTTCATCTTGTTTGATCCCTAATTGTAGAGGACCGAAGATTAACAGCACAAACAATAGCCATCACCATATAGACATCTTGAATGGTTCAGCTTACATAATTCTGACTAAAAAAAATAAAGTTGAACAAATTTTCCACTTGATGAGGATCTAAGCCATTGAACAACATGAGTGTGAACTGCATGGGTCCATTTATATGTAGATTTTTTTTCAATAAAATTTACATCTAATGTGCCTGTCTCCCTTGCCTCTACTTTCACCTTCTCCACCTCTTTCACTTCAGCCACCCCTGAGACAGCAAGACCAACCAGCCTACTCAACATGAAGACAATAAGGATAAAGACCTTTATGAGGATCCACTTCCACTTAAGAAATAGTAAATATATTTTCTTTTCCTTATGATTTTCTTAATCACATTTTATTTTGTCTAGATTTATTGTAAGAATACAACAGGGACTTTTAAAGGTTAATGGAAAATGGAATTAAAAGATGAAAATAAAAATATAAATGTTATTTTTCAACATAAGCTCCTTCAAGTTCAAGACACTTTTGTAAGTGAAGATACTAGCCATTTAGTCCATCCCTAAAGAACTGAGGATCCTGGGAATTCAACCTTGTCATCTTTTTTACAATATTAACTGAAGAAAAAATGGGTGTCCTTTAAAGATTTTTTTTTTTAAATTAGGAAACAAAAGGAAACATCATACACTTTAACTATTGCCTATCTAGCCACCGCACCCCCACCTTACATACCTAGGCAACCACTAGTCTACATTCTGTCTCTACAGATTTCTCTATTCTGAAATTCCTTATGAGAAGCCACTTCCCACCCATTAGGGTGGATAGAATCAAAAACTCCCTTATGAGTGGGATCATACAGTATGAGATCTTTTGTGACTGATTTCTTTTACTTAGCATATTTTTCTTCAAGGTTCATTCATGTTGTAGTATGTATCAATACTTCATTCCTTTTATGGCTGAATAATATCCCCCTGTATGAATATACCACTTTTTCCTTATCTATTTGTTGACTGATGGACATTTGAATTGTTTCCACCTTTCAACTATTATGAATAATGCTGCTGTAGACATCTGTGTACAAGCTTCTGTCTGGATATATTCCATTTCTCTTGGTATATATCCAGGAGTGGAATTACTGAATCATATGGTAAATCTATATGTAATTATTTGAGGGCTGCCAGACTGGTTTTCAAAGTGGCTGCAAAATTTTACGTTCGCACCAGGAGTGTATAAGAGTTCTAATTTTCCAAATCCTTGCCTACACTTATTATCTGAGTTTTTTATTCTATCTTTCCTAGTGGGTGGGAAGTGGTAGCTCATTGTGGTTTTGATTTTATACTCAGCTAATAATGTTGAGTATCTTTTCATGTGCTTGTTGGGTATTTATATATATTTGGAGAAATGTCTACTCAAATCCTTTGCCCATTTTTAATTGGCTTATTTATCTTTTTATTGTTGAGTTATAAGAGTTCTTTATATATTCTAGATAAAAGTCAATTATCAGACATAAGTTTCAAAAATATTTTCTCCCAGTTTTTGGTTTGTCATTCCACTTTCTCGATGGTATCCTTTGAAACACAAACACCTTAAATTTTGATAAAGTCCAGTTTAACTTATTTTTCTTTTGTTGATCATGTTTTTGATGTCATATCTAAGAATTAACTCTTTGCCAAATCCAAAATCATGAAAATTTACCCCTGTTTTCTTCTAAGAGGTTCATATATTTGGCCCATAGATTTAGGCCTTTTATTCATTTTGAGTTACAACTTTATTCTTTTGCATGTGCTTATTCATTTGTACCAGCACCATTTGTTAAACAGATTTTTCTTTCTTCATTAAATGATCTTGTCACCCTTGTCAAAAATCATTTGACCGTAGATGTATCAGTTTATTTTTGGACTCTCAATTCTATTCCATTGATCTATATGTCTATCCTTCTGCCATTACCATACTGTCTTGATTACTATTCTTTTGTAGTAAGTTGAGAAATTGAGAAGTGTGAGTCCTCCTAATTCATTCTTCATTTTCAAAGTTATTTTCACTATTCTGAGTTCCTACAATTCCATGTAAATTTTAGAATCACCGTGTCAATTTCTACAAATAACTCATCTGGGATTCTGGTAGAGATTGTATTGAAACTATAAATAAGTATGAGGAATATTGCCATTCTAACAATATTAAGTCTTCTGATCAATGTACATAGGATGTTTTCCCATTTATTTAGATATTATTTAATTTTTTCAGCAATGTTTTTGTGTTCAGAGTGTAAGTTTTCCACTTCATTTGTTAAATATATTCCTAAATATTTTATTCTTTTGATATAATTGTGAATCAATTGTTTTTCTTTATTTTATTTTTAAATGGTTTGTTGCAGGTATATAGAAACACAATGGATTTTGGTATACTGATCTTGTATCCTGTAACCTTGTTGAAATTGTTTATTAATTCTAATATTTTTAGTGGATTCTCTAGTATTTTCTATATACACAATCTTGTGTCTGAGAATAGAGATAGTTTTATTTCTTCTTTTCCAATTTGGGTGTCTTTTATTTCTTTCTTTTGCCTAATTGCCCTGGTTAGACCTCGGGTGCAATGTTCACAAGAGGTGGCAAAAGTGGACATCTGTATCCTGTTCCTGATCTTTGAAGGAAAGTATCCAGTGTTTTACCGTTAAGTATGATATTAGCTGTAGAATTATGTAGATGTCCTTTATCAGGTCGAGGAATTTCCTGTCTATTAGAATTTTGTTAGGTATTTTTATTGTGAAAGGGTGTTGGATTTTGTCAAATTCATTTTTTGTGTCTATTGAGATAATCATGTGATTTTTGTTTTTCATTCTATTGATATGATTATTATACTAATCGATCTTCAGATATAAAAGCAGCCTTGTATCCCTGCAATAAGTTCTACTTGATCATGATATTTAATTATTTTTATATGTTTCTGGATTCCATTGGGTAGTACTTTGTTCAGAATTTTTTAGTCAATATTAATAATAGACATTGGCCTATAGTTTTATTTTCTTGTGATATCCTCATCTGCTTTTGGTATCAGGGTAATACTGGGCCTCATAGGATGAGTTAAGAAGTGACTCCTCATATGTTTGCTGGCCATTAGTCTATCTTCTTTAGAAAAGTTTCTGTTCATGTCCTTTTCCCACTTTTTGATAGGGTTGTTTGATTTTTTTCTTGCTGATTTTCCTGAGTTCTATATAGATTCTAGTTATCAGCCCTTTATTGGATGTGTAACATGTGAATATTTTCTCCCATTCTGTGGGTCTCTGTTCTTGTGATAGTTTCCTTGGCTGTGCAGAAGCCTTTTAATTTGATCAGGTCCCATTTATTTATTTTTGTTGTTGCTGTGATTGCCTTTGGGATCTTCTTCATAAATTCTTTGCCTAGGCCAATGACTAGAAGAGTATTTCAAAAATTTTCTTCTAGAATTATTATAGTTTCATGCCTTAGGTTTAAGTCTATTGTCCACCATGAGTTGATTTTTGTGAGAGGTGAAAGGTGCAGGTCCTGTTTCAGTTTTCTACATGTGGCTATCCAGTTTTCCCAACACCATTTATTGAACAAGGATTATTTTCCCCAGTGCATTTTTTTGTCTGCTTTGTCAAAGAGTAGATGGTTATATGAGGATGGTTTTATATGTTTCTGTGGATGCAGAGAGATAGGAATACTCCCACACTGCTGGTGGGACTGCAAACTAGTACAACCTCTGTGGAAAGTAAAATGGAGATACCTCAAAAGGATACAAGTAGAACTACCATTTATTCCAGCAATCCCATTACTAGGCATCTACCCAAAAGAACAAAAGACATTTATAAAAAAGACATTTGCACCTGAATGTTTATAGCAGCACAATTCACAATTGCAAAGATGTGGAAACAACCCAAGTGACCATCAATACATGAGTGGATTAATAAAATGTGGTATATGTATATCATGGAGCTCTACTCAGCCACAAAAAACAATGGTGATATAGCACCTCTTGCATTATCCTGGATAGATCTGAAATCCATTCTACTAAGTGAAGTATCCCAAGAATGGAAAAACAAGCACCACATGTACTCACCATCAAATTGATTTTAACTGATCAACACTTAAATGCACATATAGTAATAATATTCATCGGGTTGTCGGGCAGATAGGAGTGGGGAGGAGGGGATGAGTACATACACACAAAATGGGTGTGGTGTGTACCACCTGGGGGATGGACATGCTTGAAGCTCTGACTCGGGTGGGACAAAGGCAATATATGTAACCTAAACATTTGTACCCCCGTAATATGCTGCAATAAAACAAAAATAAAAAAGATGTGACTCCCTCATTTTTTATATTTGCAAGAACTTGTGAAGATTGGTATTAATTCTTCTTTGAATGTTTAATATTATTCAGAAATAAAGCCATCTGGGCCTTAACTTATTTGTGGGTAATTATTTGATTACTGATTCCATCTCTTCACATGGATATGTCTAGTCAGATTATCTATACCTTCTTGAATCAGTTTGTAGACAGTAGTTTGTGTCATTTGAGAAAATTGTCCATGTAATCTAAGTTATCTAATTTGCTGGGAGACAGTTGTTCATAGTATTCCATTATAATTCTTTTTATTTTTTAAGGTTGATGATTATGCCCCTCTGTCATTTCTGAGGCTAGCAATTTGAATCTCCTATCTTTATTTTTCTTGATCAAACTAACTAAAGGTTTGTCAATTTCACTGATCTTTTCAAATAACCAGTTTTTGGTTTAATTGATTTTCTGTACTGTTTTCTTGTCCCTATTTCATTAATTTCCACTTTAATCATTATTATTTCCTTTTTTCTGGTTGTTTTAGGTTTAGTTTTCACTTCTTTTACCAATGTCTTAAGGTGGAAGGTTAGGTTATTAATTTGAGATATTTTTTCTTTCTTAATATATGCTTATGCATCTATAAATTTATTTTTAAGCACTTCTTTAGCTACATACTATAAGTGTTGATACGTAGTGCCTTCATTTTAATTCATCTCAAAGTATTTTCTGATTTTCCTTTTGATTTCTTCTTTTTTTAATTTTTTTTTATTTCAGGAAATTATGGGGATATAAACATTTTGGTTACATATTATGTCTTCGCCACATCCCAACCATGATTTGAGATGTGTCCTTTTCCCCGTACAACACTGACTGTGTCCATTAGTTGTGAGTTTACCCACCCGCATCCCCCCTACCCCCAAAGAATATTACTACTGTGTGACCACACTAGTGTTGATCAGTCAGTGCCAGTTTGATGGTGAGTACATGTGGTGCCTATTCTTCCATTCTTGTGATAGCTAACTTCAGAGGATGGGCTCAAACTCTATCCAGGAAAATATAAGAGATGCTAGATCACCATCATTTTTTATAATTGAGTAATATTCCATTGAATACATATACCACCTTTTATTAATCCACTCATAGATTGACGGACACTTGGGTTGTTTCTACATCCTTGCAATAGTGAATTGTGCTGCCATAAACATTCGGGTGCAGATGTCTTTATTATAGAATGTCTTTTGTTCTTTTGGGTAGATGCCTAATAGTGCTATTGCTGGATCAAATGGTATTTCTATTTTTAGCTCTTTGAGGTATCTCCAAATTCTTTTCCACAGAGTTTGCACTAATTTTCAGTCCCACCAGCAGTGTAAGAGTGTTCCTATCTCTCCACATCCTTGCCAGCATTGCTTGCCTTGGGTTTTTTTGATAAAGGCCAATTTCACCGGGGTTAGGTGATATCTCATTGTG
>CAUYSK010015299.1:0-11654 GCA_963575035.1 Avahi laniger | reverse complement strand
TGTACTCCTGTTCTTTTTTCCTATCATGCCAACAGTGTTCCTCATGGAGTAAACTTGTGAAATTACATCATTACCTACTTCTGGTTTGAGACAACTAGTATATGACTTGCTATGCCTGATGTAACAAATACACAGTAACGTAAAAAAACAACTAAACAGAACCTCAAGTTATCCTCTTGGTGCTATAACTCCTTGTTTTATGAACTTAAGAAATTATGTTCTTTAGTGAATGCCCATATTGGAAGTACTTGACATCCATTTTGATACAGACCTTTATTTTTTGTCTGTTATCAATTTTATACAGTCTGATTGTAGTCACAGAAAGTTTGGACAAAGTTAAGGAGTTTCACCTGTATGCCCACCTCAATAAGTTAAAAATAAGACTAGTTGGGTCTGATGATGGAAATAAACTTTCTGATTGCTGAGGTTGAAAAGCTTGTTATTACTAAGAATATCTCCTCCCAGAAAACAGTTTGATAGGTGGGGAAAGTGTAGTATTCTATCTAGCTTCACAAGGAAGCATTTTTTCTGCAGGTTGGAAGAAAAATAGTTTATGATTGTCTGTTTCTGTTTCTGCTGCTGTGAGCTGTCAAGTTCAGTAAAAAAGAGTGTAATTAGCCAACAATCTCATAGTGTTGGAGGAAATGTCATTAAAAAATAAAAGAGCAACACACTAAAAGATTATTTGAATACTAATTTGTGTACCGGCTATTCTTTGAAATGACTCCACAGCAGGGATTGACAACTTTGTGTTAACAGTTTAATAAACATAGGCGCTGGGGAATGATTCAGTCACATGTCTTTAGATTGAAAGAGGACAGGCAGCTGCCTCCTTAATCAGGCTGAGAATGGAATCCAAGAGTAGCCAGGCTTGAAACTAAAGGGAAGGCTGCAGTATTGATCTGTTAACTTGTAGAAGGGATAATTCTTGGGTGAAAATCCTCATGTAATATTTTACTTTTTAAGATCCCAGACTTATTTGGAGCTGTAGATTAAAAAAATTTATTTCAGTTTGGTTCTCCTCCGCAGGGAGAACTAGCCTCTACTCTTTCTGTGGGATAGACTTTCCACACTTCCTGAATAAAATTTGCTTTCAAAAATTTTTTTTATTTCAAATCATCAAGTAAATGAATATCAATGCCACAAATAAGTTGGGAAAGAAGCCCCCTGATCACTAACTTAAGAAGAAGTAGCATTAAGTCATTTTTTCCTATAATAGTTCATTATGAAAAAATTTTAAACACCCAGTGAACTACCCCCACATGTATCTGTGTGTGTGTATATAATATATATTCTCTCCTTCACCAGCTACTTGGAAGTAAATTTCAGACATCATGACACTTTACCTCTAAATACTTCAGAACACATCTCCTAAGAAAAAAAACAGTTTCCTACATAAGAGTAATACTGTTTTCACATCCAAGAAAAATTAACAATAGTTAAAAAATACCTAATATCCTTCCACATTCAAACTTCCCCAGTGGTCCCTAAAAATCTTGTTCAGCTTTTTTGTTAAAACCAAGATCCAGTCAAGGTTCAGGCATTGTAAATGCTATTACATTCTAATAGGAGAACATTTAGCACTACATTCCTCTCTTGGTCTCGAACTCCTGACCTCAAGTGATCCTCCTGCCTCAGTCTCTCAGAGTGCTAGGATTACAGGTGTGAGCCACTGCACCCAGCCCCACAGCAGCTCTTTTAATAAATATTTACCAGTTTTTTCTACAGTGAGCATATATTTACTCAAATAACTGTCATTTTCCTCAGAATATTGAGCTTCAAGTTCTCCCTCTACAGAGACAAGCCTGTTTTTTCATGCTTCTTTATTTTTGGTATTCTCCCTTCTTCCAATCAAATTACCTGTAGAATTAATCTTTCTGCAATAACTACTCCATTTCACAGAGTGATATTTTTGAGACACAAATTAACGCATGAACTCTTTCTCTTCTCCTTAAAAATCCATCAGTAGCTTTCCATTGTTCTTAGGATAAAGTCAAAAACCTTTAACTTGTCTTTACATCTCTGCCTGATCTGGCCTTTCTCGCACCATATTCTCTTCCTGAGCATGTGTTCTGCACATGCAGATAAAAGAGGAA
Organism: Avahi laniger; assembly: GCA_963575035.1. NCBI lineage: Eukaryota > Metazoa > Chordata > Mammalia > Primates > Indriidae > Avahi > Avahi laniger. The sequence continues at coordinate 9,558 of CAUYSK010015299.1, read as the reverse complement.
AAAGGGAGGTAAAGAATTCAGAGAACACCTCTTGGGTGAGGTGAAACTTAAAGTAGGATTTGATGGCTAATATTTGCAAGTGAGAAGAAGGAATATGCTTCAGACTGGGAAGCAATTTTTGAGAATGGATTGGTTAGAGTACGAAAAAGTGTGGTTAGAAAAGAGAGGAGGAGCTAGATTGTGGAGAGCCTGAAGGAATAGACTGAGGAATCATTTTCTAAAGTCTGATATCTGGCCAGCACGGTAGCTCACACCTGTAATCCTAGCACTCTGGGAGGCCGAGGTGGGCGGATCATTTGAGCTCGGGAGTTTGAGAACAGCCTGAGCAAGAGCGACACCCCGTCTCTACTAAAATTGAAAAAATTAGCCAGGTATGGTGACACGTGCCTGTAGTCCCAGCTACTGGGGAGGCTGAGGCAGGAGGATCACTTGAGCTCAGGAGTTTGAGGTTACTGTGAGTTAGGCTGACGCCACAGCACTCACTCTAGCCCGGGCAAGACAGTGAGACTCTGTCTCAAAAAATAAAATAAAATAAAATGAAATAAAGTCTGATACCTGCTCCTAGAGAGAATTGAAGGGTGTGGGAGTGGGTCCTCTCCTAGAGAGAATTGAAGGGTATGGGAGTGGGTCCAAGAGACTCACTAGGAGGCTGTTGCAGTCCAAGAGCACAGTGACTGGATAGGACCTTGTGAATGCAAAGGACGGGAGAGTTTAGAAATATTTGAGGGTGGGGGAAAGTAAGTAAATTGTCACAGACTTGAGAGTGAAAGAGTCAAAATGACTTCAAAATTTCAAGCCCCTGTGACTAGAAGAATACACTTCAGGGTGGAACCGGGTGTATGTGTTACAAAACTTCAGTTTTGTTTCCTGTGGTGTTGTTAAAGTGTCTTTGAACTGAATAACTTTAGATACTATCAGGGGTATGAGCTAAAAGATTGTGGTCTATTAGTTAGGATAAAACACAGCTACATTTAACAGGAAACCCAAAATAACTGTGTAGAATTTTTTTTTTCCGCAAAAAGGAAGGCTGGAGGTAGATAGGCCTAGTGGGTAGGGCAGTTCCGGTGTCATCAAGGACTAAGCCTTCTGTCTTTCCACTCCACTTCCACTAGTGCATGGCTTCCATCCTAAAGGATACTTCCTGGATGTTGGAGCTCTAGCCTCATGCCTGAGTTGTAGGCCAGAAGAAGATGGGAAGAAAGATGGCCAAAAGAGAGGTCCCACACAGCTGACTCTTCTCTTTAAGCAGCCTTCCTGGAAGTCCCACAGAACTTAATCACCTGGCCTGACCTAGCTGCAAAAGAATGTAATCTTTTATTCTGGGATACAGTAGTTTTGATGGGTAACATTTTAGATTCTATCAATATGGAGGAAGGGGAGAGTAGGTCTTGGGATAGGCAACCAATATTCTCTGCAACAGTAAGGGGACAAGAGACCTATGCAAGAGCAGTGGGTCAGCAGAAGGAAGTGAGGTGATGGTTATGTTGAGGAAGCTCAGAATTCGTGGTTTTAGAGGTGTACATATGGACTTAATGTCTGTGACTTGGACTTTGTTAATTATCTCATCTTCTTTACCATATTAAGTATGTGTAGTGCTCCATAAATTAGTAAATGCATGCCCAACATGTCCTTTTAAGGGATTTTGCAGATGTTTTTTATTGTTGTTATTTCTCCAAGGAATTAAATATTAGAAAATCTCTGCTCTTTTTACTCTTTAGGGAGCAAGCCACTCAAGAAATGGTTAGCTTTTAAATTGCTGAGTAGAACCTGCCATAGATATTTCTAGTATGGAGAAGAGGAACACTTGGGTTTTTGATTTCTGTATATTTACCAAAACATATTCTAAAACACAAGAAAAAGATTGTTTAAATAATATTTTCTTTTATTCGACTTTGTGGATTAGTGAATCCAAGGGTTTCTTTTTTTCACTGTGTCTCACATAGCTTTGATTATATTAATAACAGGCTGTCAGTATTGTTGAATGAATGAATGAATGAATGATTTCTAAAGCCCTGTATGAGGCAGGCTTTGGTGATATGTAGAAGTTAAAAGCAGTCTTTACCATTTAACGTAATAAAATGTGCTTTACAGCCAGTAAAAAAGCTGTAATCCCTTTTATAATACATTATATAATATGTATAATAATATATATTATGTAATTAGTATAATATAAAGCTGTTGTTACAATAGCTTTGTTGCTAACTTTTTAAAAATCTAAGTCCTAGGAACACTTTTCAGCAAAGTACATGAAAACAGGTAGATTAATTTAGAAGCTTTTTTAAAAAAAAAAGCCCAAAATGCCAGATAAATCTATTAGGTTTATGCTGCTTAACATGGTAAAAATCAGCATTTTACTCTTAGTATTTAAAGGCAACTCCTTACTTTCCTTGTAGCATTTTGCCTACTGCAGAATGTGCATGATTTTGCCCTACTTACGGTGACTGGATTCTCATCCTCTGAATAGGATCAATATTAAGCCAGCCTTCTTTACCTCCTCGATCCATATTAAACCTGTCTTGGAAAGAGTCTGTTTATTGGATAATATAGCTACACCGGGCTCTATGACAATATCTTTTGCTGCCTCATTAACTCTCGAGCATTAGAACAAGATAGAAATGCCCTAAAGCCTCTTATCTGATGTCTAGTGTAACCTGCTGAAAGCGGGAGTGCCATTAGTTTATGTTAGAAATCAAATGACCCTCTCCAGTGCAGGAAGTACTGATTAAACCTGAAGTGTCCCTGGAGGACTCTACAGCTGTCAGAGGGGTGGTGGCTATCCCTCATGAAAAGGGAAATCTGGGCTGGAGGTCCCAGTGGGGCGGTGCTTTAAGAACTCGCACGTGGCTGCCCCAGCTGTTCTGCTTTGCCTAATGAATTGTTTTACAAGAAGAAGCTGGGTATTATCATCGCAAGCTGCCTTCCTGAGGGACTGAAGCAGGCCAAATAATAAGTAATGTTAGTGATGGTAATTGAAATGTGATGGCTCTCCTGGGGTCTTTACAGCCCAGGAGCTGGTTGGCACTTGTGGATTGCCTTGTCCTACCAAGGCTCTATTTGAAGTGTGCCAAATTTTTTTTTAGTTTCATAATACTGTTATTTGAATATTTTCTCTTCTACCCACTATAGAAATTCATTAACAAAAGCTGTCTTAGGAATGTTATAGTGATGTTAAACACAAAAGAAAGTTTTGACTTTTTCATTTGAATTATCAATACTACAATAGTAAGAAGGGCCACATCTTAGTCTTTTGGGGGAACCACTGCAGAGACTCTCTGGGTTTTAAAGGAATATCTTAATCTTATACAAGTAATACAAGCTCTTGATTTAAAAAATATTTTAAAATAGCCTGAAAGGATATAAAGTGAAGAGTAAAAACTTTATCTGCTGAAATTACCGCAGGTAACCACCACCAACAGTTTCTCCAGGAACACTTCCAGACGTTTTCTCTACTTGTCAAGTTTACATAATGTTATCACACACAGATGAGATTATAATATGCATACTGTTTTGTGACTTGTTTTTCCACCCCACAATTCCATGCAGATATCCATCTTGGATATCTTTCCAGAGCTGTACATATTAATCTGCTTCATTGTTTCTTAATCGCTGCATGGAATTTCATTGTACGTATGTACCAATTCAAGACTCTTAGTAGGTAGTTTGAGTTGGACTTTATGAATAAATATTTGTCATACCAACTGGTTTTATTCAGTGATTTATGTTCCATGGTTCAACCTCTGATTTCACATGAAGTGATTTTCTTTTCTTTGGGAATGTTAGCTCTTAGTCTAGGATTGCTTTAAAATAGGAAATGCTGGAGGACAAACTTTTGAGAGGTATAGTGTGAGTCTTCTCATACATCATCAGCTGGACATATGTGTAGTGTGATATATTACCCCACTGTGTGTTTTTAATTCTTTGCTTAGTTAAAGGAGAAGTATTCTGTCCCAGATAGGTGGGGAAAACAAACAGCCTTTGATGAGTGTTTTCTAAGGCCTTGACTGGCGGCTTCCTCTAAAGTTGAATGAGTGTTTTCTCCCCTAATTTTCTACTTCAGAAGTTCCAGGAATCAAGTTTTGAATGCATTAATGGACTTGGGAAATGATTTGTCAGCACGTGGAAATGAGGACTTAGGTTTCTTGTGTAACAGCTTGGCTAACAAAGCAAGTTTGTGCCTCATGAACTTTAAGGCCCTTGCTGGGAGTGGCAGTGTGATGAGTGAAGCAAAGCAGTTTTCCAGGAGCATTTCAGGTCAGTGATGGGAGAAATCAGTTGTCTTCTCAGGCAAACAGAAACCTAATTTTAGTTGCATCTGTCTTCAATAGGAGAATCTATATGCAAATTGCATGGTAGAAATTTTTATTTCTGTAAAAAAATGGGAATATTACATGTCTTTTTAAACTCAAAGCCCTTTAGACCCATTCTCTCAACACTTCAAAGTTCTGGTTTGCCCAAATATTATTGAAGAGATGTCATACTAATAAACTGTGAAATTTCAACTAGTTTTTTTTTTTTTTAAGTTTGCTTTACCTCATTCAAGAAAAATGCCAACTAGTTTTGTTTCAGTTTCTTATACAGTGTTTTTTCTGTCCTTGTTGTTAGTCATTTGAATTGATGCTCAATCCTTAATTTAATAATTGGAGGCCATTGTTAATAACTGTTTATACCCAATTCTTGTCCAAGCCTTCAGTAGATTCATGGGTGACAGATATACAGAGATTTCTGGGCTGTTCTGGGTTATTGGCGGTCTTCTAGACCTGTACTATTTAAAACAGTAGCCACTAATTGCATTTGTCTGTTTAAAGTTTAATTAATTAATTAAAATTAAATAAAATTTAAAATTTAATTCCTCAGTCATGCTAGTAAATGCTCAGTAGCTACATTTGGTTAGAGCAGTAACCACTACTGTGTTGGACATTACTACTCTAACCAGAGGTTGGTGAACTATGGCCTACAGCCTGTTTTTTTATTCCCTGTCAGCTAAGAGTGGTTTCTACATTTTTATAGGGTTGTAAAAATAAAACAAAAAACAGAAGAATATAAAAGAGACTAAATGTGGCCTATAAAGCCTAACATATTTACTTTTTTCCCCCAATTCAGAAAAAGTTTGCTGATCCCTGGACCCATGCCTACTTCTCTTGAAGATATTTCAGCTTTCTGTTCAGGTTAGGTTAGGAGTTTCCCTAAGCCATCAGAAGATTTTGCATCCATTAAGCAAATGTCAGACAGTTTCTTACTATAGACAGACTATGGAATGAGCCCAAAGCTTACACAAATCAGTTCCCTGGAGCTAGCTAGAACAAGTGGGATGAGCATTTGAAATAGGTAAAATGCTTTGCATTATAAATTATAAACTTGTTACAAGCTTTGTGAATCATGCCTATAGTTTAACAGAACATCTTTCTGATTGTTTACATTATTTTTTGTCTTCTAAGTACTATAGTCTCATCTTACTCTGAAAGAAATAAAATGAATGCATTTTGGCTAGTGCACTTAACCTTTTAACAAACAATTTATCATGAAGCATTTTTAACTGTTCGAATTATTATTTTTTTAATTTTTAAAACTTTTAATTGACACAGTGGCGTGATCATAGCTCACTGCAGCCTGGAACTACTGGGCTCAAGCAATCCTCCCTCCTTGCCCTTCAAAGTGCTGAGATTACAGGCATGAGCCGCCATGCCCTACCCTCCTACATAACTATAACTTTATACCTGTTGACTGTCTCCTCACTTTCCCCTCCCTCTCCTCTCCCCCCACCCTGCAGTCTCTGGTAACCTCTGTTCTACTCACTGCTCCTGTAATAACAACTTTTTTTTTTTTTAGATTCCACATATGATGAGTGAGATCATGTGATATTTGTCTTTGTTTGTCTGGCTTATTTCATTTAACACGATATCCTCCAGGTTTATCTATGTTGTTGCAAATGACAGGATTTCATTCTTTGTTCAAATTATTTTTAACTGTCAAATTATTTCAGTCAGTCTTACCTAGGAAGAAAGAAGCAAAAATATTCTTCTACTAGTATTCTCAACATCTGAGAGATAGCCTTCCTTTGCCAAATATAACTGACAATTTCTCATTAAATATAAGGCTTGTGAAATCTGCCTGTAAAATGAGCATCTGGCACGTCTGTGGTAAATTAGAGAGTCAACTTGTTGCTTTAAAGGTAGGACCTTGACATCCACGAGGTAACTTTGTGAATTCCCAAGTTTGTGGTAACTCACAGCATATCATTTTTCCTCTAAAATATAGTAAAGTACAGGTGAAAAAAATTGTTACCCTTCTCGGCCTTTGATGTAAATTATTCCATAATTGTAAGTAACTAAAGTAATTCTTCTACTGAAATAAATATTACACTGCAATGTGTTGAATCACTAATGGAAACATTATCTTGAACATGTCTGAATCTTCAAACTCAAGACAGTGAGGCCAGATTATTATAGGCTGTATGGTTGAGATCATGAAGTATACTGAACCACAGGAAAAGTCATTTCAACTTTAGCCTTGGGGAAAAAGGCATATGGTAGAAAGAGATAAGGGAGGTAATTGTGAAATAGTATCTTGAGAAGAAAATTCCCTCTAAAGAACTCTGAATGGTAGCTGTGTTTTGCTTTTATTCCCTCGTACAAAATCAGTGCAAATTTTATTAGTTAAAGCTCTATTCATTGATCGTAACTGATTATGGTGTCAATTATTAGTATCTCATGTTAGAACTTTGCCTAAATTTATGAAAACCTGAAAAAGTGCATCTAATTCTTCAGTGTCATCCCCTTTACCATTCTTTGTCAACTCATCTCAGAATCTTCTCACTCTGTCAATTCTTTCATAGCACTTTTAAGTGTGCTCTTACCTCACCAGTATTAACAATTTACCCCTCTTCATTGTGAAAATAATCTCCTTAAAGTCATATGCTGGCTCCTTCAGTAAGGCATACCAATAAGCATCCATCCTTTTGGATCACCTGATTTCCAGTGAGAAATTCCATAGTATTTCTTATATAATCAAGGATGTACCTCTTCTAAAGCTGGCTGGTAACAAGCTTTATGTCTTTCTCCATGTCATTTCATGATGCCAGTGAAAGTATGGCAAAGTCATATGCTTTGAGCTAGTGTCTTACACCCTAGTTGAAAAGTCAGAAGTACTAAGGAGAAGGAACATCACTTAGGGATTTAGAATTGCAAATTATGGCTGTCAAGGATTGCCTTCCACATTGTCCATGACGAGGAGAACTTGAAATTTAAATTTTTGAGAAATTAGACATTTCTCCATTTCTGGTTCAAAGTATTTATAAAACCAGTCCAAAACATCTTGCCCTGTGTCTGAGGTTTTTTTATTGGCTTACTAGTATTTGGAAAGACATTCCTTTTATTTCCTGGGGTTCTCAGATTAGTAGGGCAAACATAATTTTTTTTGTAAAGACTGCATATTACTACAATGTGGAAGAGTCGGTGCGACTTTAAACTCTGTAAGTGCTATGAGAATATCTAGACATTTGAGATTTTCACCACTGAATTCCCAACATTTACCATAATTGTTACATAGTGGATATCTGTTGCCTAATAGGTGCTTGCTTTTCCTCTTTCATGATTTATATTTATAAAAGCCTCTTCTTTCAGTATAAGTGAGTTTTACCTGTTCAACAATTTCTTGTTAAGGGCTGGGCACAGTGGCTCACACCTGTAATGCTGGCACTCTGGGAGGTGGAGGCGGGTAGATCATTTGAGCTTTGGAGTTTGAGACCAGCCTGAATAAGAGTGAGACTCCATCTCTACCAAAAAAGAAAGAAAGAAACAAAGAAATTAGCTGGACAACTAAAAATATATAGAAAAAATTAGCTGGACATGGTATAATGCCTGTAGTCCCAGCTACTCGGGAGGCTGAGGCAGTAGGATTTGCTTGAGACGAGGAGTTTGAGGTTGCTGTGAGCTAGGCTGACACCACAGCACTCTAGCCCAGGCAACAGAGTGAGGCTCTGTCTCAAAAAAAAAAAAACAAAAAAAACCACAATTTCTTGTTAAGACTTATAATCCTTCCTTTTTGTGAACCTTTTAACTGTGTATTTTCTCCTAAATCACATTGTGATCATGAGTCCCATATTTCCTGAATCATCCTCTCTGCCTTTGCAACTTTCAGTAAAGTATGTTTTTTCTTTCTATTGATGAACATTTTTGGTAAAAGCTGGCACACTTGCTAAAATATTCCCACATACTGCTGGATATATTATGAACTATTCATGTCATAGATCTGAGCCAACCCCAAGAAAAGCATGCCATCCATCCTTTATTCCAAATTTGTAGAAACTTTTAGTCCTCTTCAAATTCCATAGTGTTATTTTTACTGTGTGGGAGAGTACCAATAGGGAATTTCACAGCCACAGTGGGATGCAGGTGCTGGGTGGACCACTAGGCTCAATAACTAGCTGAATGACTTGATCCTTCAGTGTGTGCTGTTCAGATTTGTTCCTTAGCAAAATGGCAGCTAAACTCTTATGTTATATTTACTTTAATGCTTTCATAGTCACAATCCCACAGATTTTATTGAAGACTTGAATTCAGACACAAGTTACAATTATGGATTGATTGTTCAGAATAACTTGTGGTTTCCCCCAATTTTGGGGGAGGTGGATAAAAAGTATAGAAAAATTCAATTCTTGTGTAATGAAACTGTCACCATTTTATGCCATGCTGCAGTCTAATTTTCTCTAGAAGATTTTGTGACACTGTTGGAAAAAGAATAAATGGTTTTTGCTATAAATGAGATCTAATAATTATTTTTTAAAATAATTCTATCCTTAGATTATTATGTCCTTAGAGATTACATTGGATTTTGTTTCTGTGGTTCACCACCAGCGTAAAATGAGTGTATGCAAAATGGGCTGTGTTACAACCTGCACGTGCTTTGATCTTTGGTGGGTGCAAGCAGTGGGGAGATCCCAGTTTGCGTGATGAACCTCATTAGGACTATAGACCCTTCTATGTGTAGAGACTACCCCCGTCCTTCATTTAGGTTAAGAAGGAAACTGGCTTTGCAGAAATTGACAAGCTAATCCTAAAATTCATAAGGAATGCAAGGGACTCAGAATAAACAATCTTGGAAACAATCAAAGTTGAAAGACTTACACTTCCCAGTCTCAAAACTTACTACAAAGTTACAGTAATCAAGATAATGTGGTTCTAGTGTAAGAATAGCCATATGGATCAGTGGGATATAACTGAGAATCCAGAAATAAACCCTCACATTCACAGTTGATTGTTTTTTGTTTTGTTTTATTTTGTTTTGTTTTTGAGGCAGAGTCTCACTCTGTTGCTCTGGCTAGAGTGAGTGCCATGGCATTAGCCTAGCTCACAGCAACCTCAAACTCCTGGACTCAAGCGATCCTCCTGCCTCAGCCTCCCAGGTAGCCGGAACTACAGATATGTGCCACCATGCCCGGCTAATTTTTTTCTATATAGTTTTAGTTGTCCAATTAATTTCTTTCTATTTTTAGTAGAGACGAGATCTTGCTCTTGCTCGGGCTAGTTTCGAACTCCTGAGCTCGAACAGTCCTCCCCCTGG
>CAUYSK010015298.1:0-33744 GCA_963575035.1 Avahi laniger | reverse complement strand
GGTGTCCTGTGGAGTGCAGAGTTTAAGAGAGGAGGCGGCCGCAGGGATCCTGGGAGAGGTGAGAGGGGCTGAGCCGGGGTGCAGGGTCAGATCCTGGGGGTATCTGGCAGTAGAGACGGGAGGCTGTCCCGGTGGAGTGTGTGGAGTGTGAGAGAGGGTGAAAGATGAGTAAGCAGAAACTCACATTGGAAACTGATTAAACGCAGACTACAGGTGGCCACGGATGCATTGTTATTTTAAAAACCTGGATTTCTAGTTTTTCTTGAACAATTGGAAGACCTGATGTCAACGGGCCCAAATTATTGCATAACGGCAGTTGGTTGGAGGTGAGCCGATGCTTTCATTCAGAATGGGCAAGTGCCCTCCGGTTGGCCACATCACCCACCAGTCTCTATTGCTGGACCCTCCTTCACTTGTCCTGTTTCCTGCCTGGTCCCTGCAGGCATTTGAATTTGTGGTTATTACATTCCAGATGCTGTAGCAGATGTTTCCACATGTCTGATACACAGACTTATTGTAAAGACTCTCTTACTTGTGTTTCTAGAGCCACACCAGCAGGAGCGGCCATAAGTGATGAAAAGAGACAAAAAACTGTGCGTCCAAGGTTCTGCTCCTTCCCACGGTAAAGGAGCTCCTCTCCTCCTCCACCCCTTCCCTGCGGTCCGGGAGACCCAGGGTGTGACTCATGCATTACTGGGCCACGGTGCAGTGTCTGCCTTTCCCTGTCTGTCCTGATGCCTGTGATCTGGTCATCATGCTAAACAGCCGATAGATGCTGATCCAGCCTCCTGCTCACAGCACCTCATCCCGTTCAGTCAGGACACAGATTTATTGCAAATCTTCGTCCTAGAATTTAGGTGGATTCTGTGAACTGGACGACAATCCCGGTGACAGACACCATTCTGAATCACTCTAAGCCTGTAAATTGCTCTGGCCTTTTCCACAGGACAGACTCATCCCAGGATGATCCACGATCCCTCATGAAGAGAATCCCCGACAGCCCATCTCTGTCATTCTCCGGACGCACCAAGGCTGAACACGGAGCAGACACGGCACAGGCTCGAGCCGGGACCTGCCATGTGACCTTCTAGTTCTACAAAATACCCTTGAACAGTGCAAAAATAATGAACCTTTACCAAAAGTAATATAGTTGTATAATATGTAACTTTTATAGAAATATGTCAGTAAATGAACATTTTTCCATAGTGTTGAGCAGAGTTCTAGTTCCATAAGATGTTCATAGAAAAAGGATCCATCCCTTAGGTAATTTGGAAAATGCTGCACAGCATATCTGACTCTTGGAGACAAAAGAAACACATTAGCGTGTTCAGAGCTTGAATAGCCCTGCAGTAAAGTAGTCTGCTTATCTCAGCCTAGTCCAGGTTGTCCCAAAGTTATGGAATGCTTTTATCACTGAATACCTTCGGAACACATTTTGGGAACATTGTTTTGTATATTCATGACAGCCCTGGGGAAAAAAGGGTTGTCATGAGAGGTGGTTAATAAGAGGTGAAGTTCCCCCTCCCAGGTGCATGCATATGTATGTGCGCTTGTGTTTTTGGAATTTACCTGCAAGTGTGGAAAGTAGCCCTCGTCTTCCACCCCTAGCCTGGAGCTCTTGCCAGGACACCACACTATCGGTCCTTTCCGAAATTCTCACGCCCCCGTGCACGCACCCTCCTCAGTAACGACACCTCACTTCAGCAGGGCTTCTCAGGGGGCTGCAGGAGCGATTCGAAAGCACCCTGGCCCTGCTCTCAGCATCGGGACAGGTACGTTTACAGCTCTGCGGGCCTCAGAGCCACGGTGTTATTACTGCTTGTGTGTATTACGTGTGACATAAATACTAATCACACTTTTAACCAACAACTTTAACTTACTTTTTATTGGGAGAATGGCGTGTGTTTTTTGAAGAGAAGTTGGGGAAAAGTTGAGAAAGAATGCAAAGGAGAAAAATCACTTCAACCCAGAAGTAATCCAGTTAATTGGCGCCAAGTGCATGCATATGTACGCATGCTTGTGTTTCTGGAATGATGCTCTGCCTCCAGTTACTCATCATGATCTCCCTATTTTTTCTACCACCATAGGTGGTGAAGACATCCACAGCTCACTGAACACGCTTTGGGAGCACGCTTCCTGCGGCTGCCACTGCTGCTGTGTATGCACGTGTGACGTCTCACTTAGCCGTTGGCCGTAGAGGCAATGTCGCGGGGTCTCCACGCCATTTTCTCTCTCTGAGCCTTGCTAAGTCTGCCATTGCCACATGTCCCTTGCACTTTGAGTCCTGCACAAGTGTTGTGGGCAGAAGTTATGGATGCCACTTCTGTGCCTGGCCCATCTGTCCCCTTGTCAGCTACTGCAGAACCACAGGTTGGCAGCAGCCTCCATCCGAGGATCACTGCTTGAAAGAAAGCTGCCTGAGGTGCCCACCTGACATCAGATTTTCAGTGAGAAATAAACCTGTGCTGTGTCAAGCACTGAAATTCCAGCGTTTATGTGTTCCATCATCACGCTCATTGCACCTCTGAGTTTGTTTTCAATTTCTTGTTTTTAAAATAGGGCTTAAGTGAATGTATTAAAGCATATATCTTTGTTTATATCTCTGATCACTTCCATTGAAAATATTCTGTTTTTTGGAAAATGTATACCAATATATCCACCCTCCTCTCTGCCACATGCAAAGTAGTGTACGACAGTAGCCATCAGATCTTGGCCTTATCAAAATCGTTTCTTATTCTTTAAAAATCCCTAATTTTATAGATGGAAAATAGCACCTCATTGTGTTACTTTGCATGTCCTTGATTTCTAATATGGCTGAAACACCCCTTCCTAGGGCCTGTCCAGGGAAGCGAGCGGGTGTGAGGCAGGGCCGGCGGTGCTCACCGGGAGCATCTTCTTACCTCTGGCTTCCACGTGCTCTGTCTCCCTGAGGCTGGGGCTTCTTTGATTAAGGCCTGTCCGTGAAGAAGGGCTCCCTTTGGGTCTGTCTTACAATTAGTTGCCTTATCAATAGCCTGCATGAGGACTGCTGTGTCCAGACAGAAATGGAGATATTGAATCTTTCAGTTTCATGTCTCTTTAAAAGAAAGAGCAGCCTCCTAGTTTTGCAGGGAGAAGCCTGGAGCTATTCAGAGAAGGTTTTGCGGACTTCCACTGTGAAGCAAGATCTGTGGCCTATGACAGATACCTACATCACAACAGACCCCAGCTGCAAAAGGGCCCACCAGAGGATTGCAGAAGTACAGAGAACAGGGGACCACTTCTGCCTGGGGGGGCTGGAATGTTCAAGCTGGACCTTGAAGGTAACATTCAAGGTGACGTTGGAGCTTGATCTCTGGTCCCGGGTCCCAGGCTGGGCCTTGTCTTCCGCGGACAAGCCTCATGGCAGCCCCTCTAACGGGATATACAAGCCAGGTTTTCCTGTGATGAAAGGTGATCAAATCAGACAAATTGTAAATCTACTGCTCTTGTTGTGTCAGCATGTATATTTTTACAGAAAGGAGCAAATCTCTGCCGAGCTGGCCAGATAATCATCTCTGCTTTTTCTTACTTATTCGAAGCTGTGAAAGAATGCCCTGGGCAGGGACCTGGTTTTAATCACCTTTGATTAACACAGAAGCTTTTGAAAGCAAAGGTGCTTTCTGTAAACTGTGGCAGAGTCCCGAGGCATTAACATATCAGACCTTTCCCTAAATGTGAAAAGTCTAAAGCAGAGCCAAGGTATCAAGCCCATGGAGACCAAATCCACTGCGTGGGGAGTTACTTTAGTGCCTCTGAGTCATTTCTCAGAGAAGGTTTTTGGCTTTTTATAATTTTTTTTTTTCCATTCTTGAAAAATTGCAGGCCATACAGTGCCAGAGCCTTCTGGGTCCAGGGAATGTTTCAGCGTGCCTTTTATTTAGTGCAGAAGGAAGACTTTTAGGAGAGATTGAGAGAAGCCAGAGGAAGTCTTGGGAAAGGCCCCAGAAATGATTAAGAGCCTGGAAAGGTCCAGCCCAGAAGAAAAGGCAAGAGGGCTTGGGGGCCTTTGCTGGGGACAGTAAGGAAACTCAGAATTAACCTTTTGCAGCAATCTGGATAGGACTGGAGACCATTCTCCTAAGTAAAATATTACAAGAATGGAAAAACAAACCCCACACGTACTCACCATTGAATTGGAACTAACTGATCAGCACTCATGTGCGCAGATGGAAGTAAAACTCAATGGAAATCATGCAAGTGGGAGGGATTTGGAGGGGTTGAGTGAAATCAAACCTAATGGGTACAATGCACACTATCCGGGTGATGGGCACACTTATAACTTTGACTCAAGCAGTACAAAAGAAATTTATGTAACCAAAACATTGGTACCTGCATAATATTCTGAAATAATAAAAAAACAAGAAATTAACACTCTCATCCCAGAGGAGTCCTACCCCATCCCTGGGAGAAAGAAATGCTGCACAAAAAGGCCAAGAAGGGTCTGAACAGACAGGCCTGGCTGGGTTTCCTCGCTCAGTCTATCACTATTAGGTGACACCTTTCTTGTCCAATGACAGTTCTACACAGATGTCCACTCTTCATCAAACCTGAGCGTAAAAATGGGCAGTTTTCCCTCTGTCTTTGGATCTTCATTCTAAAGACTCTTGTGTCTTATAAAATTGTGATCAAATAAATTTGTTATGCTTTAAAAAAAAGAAGGAAACTCACAGTTAAAATATAAACAGTGTTCCTCTGCGCAGAGATTTTGTCAAGAGCTGCGCGGTTTGGTTGGGGATGCAGGGCTTCTGGGACGTGCACGCGAGGCGTAAGGCTGGATCTCGCACCTCCTTAAAACCAGGCTGAAATCCGTCCTTTGGCCTGGACCGAGTAGCGACCTGCTTTAAAGCCTGTGTTGCTAAGCAGTACCTGCTCCCGGGGGCGGGTCTCAGGAACAAGGAGAGACGAGCACACAGGGACCAGTTCTGGTGGAATTTTGCTTTCAGAGCCCTAACAAGGAGCTTAAGCCTCTGGTTAGCAGGGATCGGAGTGGATTTGAATAAAACAGGCTCACGAGGCTGGAATGAAGAAAGTCATGATGAATCTGTTCTCTCCAGTCCTCCTCGAGGTCAGGTGGGAGCAGGCACGTGTCCATGCAGTGAGCGTCTAACTCTGTCTTCCCTCATTCCAGAGGAAGAGGCTCCCATTGGGGCAGCCGATGCTAAGAGTTCATCTGTGGCTTGGCTTCCCAGACCTCCCCACCTGCCGATGCTCCTCAGCTGTGGGGCCCTGCCTGGGACCTTGGCTCTTCAATTTGCCTGTACATTGCTTAGTTCTGCTGGGCCAGGGCGTTCCCAGCGCTCAGCTCACTCAGCATTGCTGGGAAGGCCAGCCCGCAGCTCTCGGTTCAACACAGTGCAGAGCGCTTCCCTTTCTACCAGACCACAGCGGGGCGGCTCCCCTGGGGAGCAGGAGGATGGCCTGTGCAAAGGGAGGAGCCATAGCGTCAGAGAGGGCCCTGGTCTCCAAGTACCCCAGCAAGGGGGAGAGAGGAGACTCTGCCCGGGAGCTGCCTCTGTGGACCGGCTCTGAGGGCTGCGACTGCTCGCTGGTCTCCCTCTGTGACATCACGCTCCCAGACAATGCTTCCTGTCTGGTCATATTTCTTATGAGTAAGAGACAGGGGGACAGAAAGGACAGAGGGACGCTGTAAGAAGTTTGGCTGTGGGAACGTGGAAACAGAGCTGAGAGGGCTCGACGGAGGACTCTGGTTGCAGTTTAGGGCTAGACTTGCGAGTACTAGAAAGTCAATGAGCTGGAATGGTTCAGTTGACAGGAAGAGGTTTGAGTTAGGAAAGAGAGAAGGTGACCATGGTTTCCGGGAAGATGTAGCGGAGGGGTTTCAGACAGGAGGGGAGGGCTGGGCCAGGTGGGAGGGCACGGGATGGGCACAGAGGTTGGAAAGTCCATCGTCACCGGTAAAGAAGAGAACAATGTTGCCCTCCATGGCTCCTTGTTCTCTGCAGAGCAGCAGAAGAGATCAGTCTCCAGGGCAGGGGGAGAGGGAGCGCCGAGGCCCGAGGCACATGGTTTGCACAGTCGTGGAGGAGAGGGGAGCCGTCGCCAGGCAGCGTTCTCAGACAGGATGCCCTTCCACATGCACCCGGCTCTGGGCCCTTGAGGTTTTGCAAAAGGTGAAGAGGCAATAGATCCGGGGTCTTCTCTTCGCATGATAGAAAACATTCAGCGTGACGCAGTGCACACGGATGTGTGCAGATGCGCTGTTGTGTTTCGCAGCACACGGGAGTAGAAGGGCCCACGTGCTGCAGGGAGACCTCTCTCCCTGTCTGGTGTTTCCTGGCTGCCAGTCACATCTTCTGACACACGGAGCCCGTCTCTGGCCACACCATGTAACTGGCAAGCTCAGTGCCCTGAGGATCCTTCCAGTTTGGTGCGTGCTGCTGTCGGTGCCCGTGGTTTGACTCTTGGCACTTGCCAAAGACTTGCCCCTGGGCTTCTTTCCCCGCCACACGGACTGTGGGGACCCGGACTGGAGCCCGGAGCCCAGCGCTGCTCTGTCCTGCACTGTCACAGCAGGGCCTTGGGTCAGCCCGTCAAAGAGTGACCAGGCTGTTTTGAAGATTAAGAATCTTGATTAGGAGACAGTTTGAAGACATAGTAAAGGTCTGGGAGTCGGAAAGTGGCCAAAGGTCAGGATGATGCAGGGGCTGAAGAGAGGATGGGGCAGCGTGAGCTTTTCCAGTGGGCGGGGTGGCGTTGTGGACTGAACTGTGTCCTCCTCGGCCGCAGGCCCTCAGAATGTGGCCTGATTTTAAAATAGGGTCTTTACAGAGGCATCATGTTAACATGAAGTCGTTGGGACGGACTCTAACCCAGTAGAACTGGTGTCCTTATGAAAACGAGAAATTCGGCACAGAGGCAGTCACGAAGGGAAGACGACGTGAGAACGTGAAGACAGTGGTCTGTGCCGAGGAGAGAGGCCCCGGGAGGAGCCAACGCCCTGCTCTTGGCCTTGCAGCCTCCAGAACTGTGAGACCGTCGGCTTCCGTTGCGTCTGCCCCGTCCGGTACTTTGTTACTGCAGAGGGGTGAGGACCGGGGAGCAGGTGACCAGGGACACGGCGAATGAGAATTGGCAACGAGAATGGAAGCACCTGCCCTGCCATTTCTCAGGGGATTTGTGGGCAGAGTTTCATCAAATGGATGGGATCCAAATACTCTACGTTGTCTTGGATGCCACCAATAGGAGTCTCCTTTCCAGCCACCTCAGAAATAACCCTTTCTGTGTCCCCAAACATGAGAGTTGCAATGGTGATGCTGGGCGGAGGATGGATTGGCGAGAACTGAACCAGAGCGGGGTGACCCAGGTGGGGCAAAATGTCACGATTCCAGCCAGACAGGGCTGAGGAGGCCTGCTCTGAGGTCGCAGAGCTGGTCCTCGGTTCTCTGGGACGTGACCTGGGTAGCGGAGCGAATGCCAAGGATCTGGAAGGTTCTGACATGGCTCAACACTACCCAGAATTGCCTTGTCTGTAAGCAGAGAAGCCCCAGTTCTGATGTGTGAAATGCCTTCTAGGCATTTCATGAGATGGGAGGCAAAGCACAGGTCGACGAGTAGAGAACAAGAGATGGACCGCGCTCGGTACGTGCAAAAACAGCAGGTTCCGGCAGGGCGCGGTGGCTCATGCCTGTAATCCTAGCATTTTGGGAGGCTGAGGCGGGTGGATCCTTTGAGCTCAGGAGTTCGTGACCAGCCTAAGAAAGAGCGAGACCCCATCTCTACTAAAAATAGAAAGAAACTAGCTGGACAACTAAAAAATATATAGAAAAAATTAGCCGGACATGGTGGCGCATGCCTGTAGTCCCAGCTACTTGGGAGGCTGAGGCAGGAGGATCGCTTGAGCCCAGGAGTTTGAGGTTGCTGTGAGCTAGGCTGACGCCACGGCACTCTAGCCCAGGCAATAGAGTGAAACTCTGTCTCAAAAAAATAAACAAACAAAAAAACCCAGCAGGTTCCGGTGGGGTTCATTTCATTTAATCCTTGTCGACACTCCTTTAAGATAAATAAGTTGCCTTCATGTTAAATTAAAATTGGGCCAGAGGACCAAGAAGCCCCTCAAGGTCTCTCACACACCTTGCAGTGGAGACGCGATTGGGAGGCAGGCTAGTCTGAGCCCCACACTTGGGACTGGGGAGTTCAGGGCGCAGTTGCCAGCTGGGAAGAGGGAACCGCAGAAGGAGTAACCCAAGAGAAAGAGGCCTCGGCGGGCCAGGTTTGCACGTGATGCCGGGATGAACTAGCGAGAGCTCCGCCTCAGCAGCCGGCGTCCCCGTCACAGTGCACGGAGGATGGATCCACAGAGCGCGCAGATGTGCGTGTGTGTGCGCGTGTGTGGTGGCAGGGAGCAGAGCACAGGGCAGGTCCTGCACAGAGCACTGTGCCAGGCAGGAGCACCAGGGATTGGGCGTCTGGATGAGAAGCCAGGGCCAGCCAGCGAGGCTTGGGCTTCAAGGCTGTGGCATGGGCGACAGTGGAGCTTCTGAGACGCCCTTCCACGCAGGGCTGACCCTGGGGAGGAGGGTGTGACGGGAACTGTCATCTGCCAGAACCGCGTCAGCAACACTGGACCTCTGATGGTCTGAGGCTGTGACCATGTTAAGGATGTCAAAAAGTCCTTACCATTTTTTTCTGAAGTGACATTTTGCAGAATTTCAAGGACGCTATTTCAACCGGACTGTTGCTGCAGGTTCCCAGGGCAATTTTGGTGGACGACAGACAGAAAGCGCAGCGCCCGACCGCCTGGAACGCTTCTGCCTTGTCGGGAGAAGTCAGACGGACGAGGGCAGACGACTGTTCAGTGCGAGCTCGAGCTGGGCGGGACTCCCGTAAAAAGGGCTCACCGTGTCCCATGTGAACACTCGCCCCTGGTCCCGAAGGACACTTCCTGGATCTTCAAGGACCTGGGGAACGTGGGAGCCCACCCAGCCGCCCTGTTCCCGTGCTGTGGGCAAGGTGGGCGGGGGAGCAGCGCCAGAGCCAGAG
The DNA here is from genome assembly GCA_963575035.1 of Avahi laniger. Classification (NCBI taxonomy): domain Eukaryota; kingdom Metazoa; phylum Chordata; class Mammalia; order Primates; family Indriidae; genus Avahi; species Avahi laniger. The sequence continues at coordinate 24,723 of CAUYSK010015298.1, read as the reverse complement.
CGGGCCGTGGTCAGGGCCGCGCCGTCTCGCAGGAACTAAGCTGCGTTCCCCAGCGCGTCTCCCGCACTGCGCAGTGCGGAATAACCAGCAACGGCAGCAAAACGCTGGCTTTTGTCTCAACAGCTCTTTCACCGGGAAGAGAACCAGGCGCCCAAGGCTATTTTTTTTACCCTGGATAATTAAGCAATTGTAGAAGTCTCTGAATTTGACTAGTTTATTTTTCTTGAAGTATGATGAACCCGATCAGCTCCACCTGCACTCTCCCTCCGGCCTTGCGGGTTCTCATCCACCTACCGGCAAGGCTGGCTGTGCCACCGGGATGCCCTTGCGACAGGCTGGGTGGATGACCACCTCTCGGGAGCTTCCTGAGCGCTGGAGGTTCACCCATTCACCGGTTCACTCACCAACTCCATCAATCACAGGGCTTTGCTGCGCCGGGGGGCTCGGTTCAGTATTTTATACTGGAGAACCCCAAAGTAGAAAGTGTGTTAAGTTTTTGATCAAGGACCCTGAGTCCTTACTAAACTTCTCCCCTGGTGCACTGCTAATCCCTGGGGATGGTGGGAATCTTGTGTCAGGGATTTTGTAAGAACAATAAGTAAACAAGAATTAACTAAGATGATTCATGGGGAATTTGTAAAGAGTAAACCACTGTACCAATTGAGATATTTAAGCTACTATCGTTTTTATTTATTTTTTCCAAATAAAAAGACAATACTATGGAAGGGAAGCATGTCTGTTAAGAGCCCCAGAAACTGAAGGTGGTTTAATCACAGCCGTTTTGAATGATCCGAGTTGAAATCACGTATGAATTATGAACAATGCAGTGCCGGCTAACGAAGATGTAGAGTGTCTGCTTTCTGCTGGACTCGTGTCTGCCTGGTGAGGTGACATGATTATTTTGTGTTGATTAGAATTAAAAAAGAAATGCTATTTATTTGTAAAAAACGAACTTGTAAAAGAAAACATAAGAGGGGGTCTTTGAGAGGAACATATGGTTAATGCCAACCCTCGGCTGTGTTTTGTTTGTTGTACAGCAACTTTTAGCCGAGAGAATGGAACCCAGCATCAGAAAAGCCACCTTCACAAATTTTACAATTTTCCTACGGTCCTGGCTCCCTCCAGGGACATTCTTTCTAATGTACCCAGAAAACGAATCAGATTGGTTTCACCACAACAGTTACAAATTTTATCCATCATGAAGAGTTAGAGGCAGGCAATTTGTTGTGTCCAATTCAAAGGTTATGAAAAAAATCCTTCAGATTTGAATGCCTTCCACCCATCTTAGGTAAGTTAAACGCATCCTTTTGATTCTAAGGGAAACAGCTTGTAAAATATTTGGGAGCTCTTGGGACATCAAACAGCTCTTAGAGGAGTGCATTTTAATGGTTTACTTGTAAAAGAATCAGTAAAAGAAGCAGAAACATATGGTTCAAATTCCTCGGAATAATACAAGGTATTTTTGTAGGCATCTTTTTTTTTTTCTTTTTTCCTGAGGGTCTCCACACATCTTTGAGTGCTTATCCTAAAACTATTCCAAATAACCGTTGTGTATACTGACACAGCAAATGAGACCGGCATATGGTAACATGGGTCTTCTGGTTGATCCTGGGAGACCTGGGGTCTGGTGGACACTGGGTTCATCGAGAAGTGTCAATGGCGGAAAGGAAAGGAACAAAAATGTCTGTGGAATCTCAGCAATTAGGGTGCAGAGGCAGCTACTCCAGGCGTTAAAGGCTCAAAAGCTTACAGACTCCACGCAGGTAGCATTATGTCTTCTGTCGGCTCCTGAGAATTAAAAATGGAGGTTGGATGGGGAGCAGCTGAAAGCTATAACTGCCTGCTGACCCCAGGGCGTTCTGATCCAACTGGAACAGCGCGCTGGCCAAACAGGGCTGTGGGCTGCACCTGCCAGCAGCGCCCCCTTCAGTCTAACTAGCACATGGGCGGGGAGAGACTTCCTAAAAGTCAATCAAGCAGAAAAGGGGCGGAAGTCTGGAGCACCCTACGTTTCATCACATCCGAGTACATGGGCCAGCAGCAGGCTGCGGAACAAGCATAGTGACAGCCGCACATCAAGTTCACATGACCTGGGGCTAAGGACATTGTCTTATGAGCATGAGACTTCTCAACTGTAAGACAGGGACAATAATCACTGAGACGTGAGCATGGACCATTCAGACTACACGCAGTCATGCGACACATAACGTTTCTATGAACGATGGACCGCAGGTATGACAGTGGTCCCATAAGATTATCATACCATATTTCTACTGCACATTATCTATGTTTAGATATGTTTAGCTACACAAATACGTACCACTGTGCTACCACTGCCTACAGTATTCAGCACAGCAACACACTGTGCAGGTGTGTGGCCTGGGAGCAGCAGACTGTGCCACACAGCCCAGGTGTGCAGTAGGCTCTGCCATGCAGGTGTGTGTAGGCACACTCTGTGAAGTGCATAGTGCAGTAGGCTCTGCCATGCAGGTGTGTGTAGGCACACTCTGTGAAGTGTGCATAGTGCAGTAGGCTCTGCCATGCAGGTGTGTGTAGGCACACTCTGTGAGGTGTGCATAGTAAGTTCACTGAATGATGTGTTTTCCAGAAAGTATTCCTGGCCAGGATGCCAAGGCCTCAGATGGCAGGGGGTCGACCAGTGCGGGCCAAGCGGAACCTCCCTGAGGAAGTGAGTGACGAGTGGGGTTGACCAGGAAAAGTTAGGCAGGAAAAGCTTCTCCTGTTAAACTTCCTTTTGGTCATCGCTTTCTTGGGGCCGTTCTGTGCTGTCCGAGTTGTCCACGGAGTCCCACCAATGGCAGAAGACGTGGCGCTCAGGTAGCGTTCTGGGAGCAGAGCAGTTTGGCGAGCACTACGTTTCTTTAAGCTTCTCTTTCCTATTTTTACAAATCATGTGAATATGTTTGCCAGCCTTACTCCGTAAGGTATTTGTTTTCATGTGAAAGCCCAAGGCTTTAAATGCTTTGCCGCTGACGAAGCTGACGTTCCTGCCACACTCTGTAGCTTCAAACACTGCATGTTCCCCACGCCAGTCCTCGGCTTGAGAAGGGGCCCTGAGGCTTTTCCGCTGTTAACTCTCCTGCTCCCATTGCCCTGCAGCTCAGACGTCCGCTGTTTCCGTGTCATACGACATCTAGGATGCAGAACAGTCCTGTGGATTTACATTTATGAAGCTGTTCAATTTGGACGAGGCCAAGGCGGAGATCGGTCTGGCCACAAATGTCACGGCTTAGAGGGATCTCAGTGGTTTCCTGGTCTGAGGACGAGAAGCAGCAGTCACATGTGCTGCCACCGCGAGCCTCCACGTACAGAGCAGACAGACTCCGCCATTGTCATGGACCCCTTCTCTCTGGGCCTCAGAGCCCTTCTCAACTCAGCATTCTTTTTTAAAAAATTGATATAGTTGTTCGTATTTTTGGTTTACATGTGATATTTTGACACACGTAATAATCAAGTCAGGGTGCTTGAGAGATCCGCCACCTCCAACGCTTATTTCTTTGTGTTGAGAACATTACAGTTTTCTTTTCCAGCTATTTTGAAATATACAGTAAATTGTATAATTCGGTTCCCCCGCCATACTATCCAATACTAGAACTTACTCCACGTAACCGCGTTTTTGTGCCCTTAACCAACTTGTCTTCAGCCCCTTCACGTCCCGGCCTCTGGTGACTGCCGTTCTGTTCTCTGCCTCCACGGGGTCCACCTTTTCAGCTCCCCAAGTACGAGTGAGAACATGCAAAATTTGTTTTTTCTGTGCCTGACTTATTTCACCTAATATAATGGCCTCCAGTTCCATCCGTGTTGCTGACAATGACAGGATATCATTCTTTATTATGGCTGAACAGTGTTCCATTGTGTATATGCACCATGTTTTCCTTACGCGTTCATCTGCCAATGGGCAGTTAGGCCGATTGCATACCTTGGCCATCGTGAACGGCACTGCAACACACGTAAGAGCGCAGGTATCTCCTGGATACACCAATTTCCTCCTTTGGCTTTATATCTAGCAGTGCGATTATTGCTGGGTCATAGGGTAGTTCTATTTTCAGTTTTTGAGGAACTCCCACACTGTGCTCCATAATGGCTGCGCTACTTCACATTCCCACCAACAGTGCGCGAGCACTTTTCTTTCTCCACACTCCCCCGCATTTGTTATTGTCTTTTAATAATAGTCATCCTAAACTGGGGTGAGATGACATCTCATTGTGGTTTTGATTTGCATTTCCCTGATAATTAGTGATGTTGAACATTTTTTTTTTGATATGCCTTCTAGCCATTTGTGTGCCTTCTTTTGATAAGTGCCTATTTAGGTCTTTTGCCCATTTTTAAAAATCGAATTATTTCTTTTCTTGCTATTGAGTTGAGTTCCTTTTATATTGTGGTTATTAATCCCTCATTGGGTGGATAGTTTGCAAATATTTTCCCCCATTCTGTAGGCTGTCTCTTCACTTTGTTAACAGTTTCCTTTGCTGTGCAGAAACTTTTTAGCTTGATGTAATTCCATTTGTCTATTTTTGCTTTTGTTGTCTATGCTTTTGAGGTCTTACAGCAAAAATCTTTGTCCAGACCGATGTCCTGTAGCATTTCCCCAAAGTTTTATTATAGTAGTTTCATAGTTTCAGGTCTTACATTTAAGTCTCTAATCCATTTTGAATTGATTTTTGTATATGGTAAAAAGTGGAGATCTGGTTTCATTCTTCAGAATGTGGATGTCCAGTTTCCCCAGGAACATTTATTAAAGAGAGAGTCCTTTCCCCAAGTATGTTCTTGGTGTCTTTGTCCAAAGTGAGTTGGCTGTCAGGCATGGATTTATTTCTGGGTTCTATATTCTGTTCCATTGGTCTATGTGTCTGTTTTTATGCCAGTACCATGCTGTTTTGGTTTCTATAGATTTGTAGTATAATTTGAAATCAGGTAATGTGATGTCTCCAGCTTTGTTCTTTTTGCTCAGGATTGCTTTAGCTATTTGGGGTCTTTTGTGGTTCCATACAAATTTTACAATTGTTTTTTCTACTTCAGTGAATAATGTCATTGGTATTTTGATAGGGATTACATTGACTCTGTAGATTGCTTTTGGTAGCACAGACATTTTAACAATATTAATTCTTTCAATCTATGACATGGGATGGATATCTTTCCTTTTTTTATGTGCGTACTCTTCAATTTTTTTCATCAGTGTTTTATAGGTTTAGGGGTTTTTTTGTAGAGATCTTTCACTTCTTTGTTAAATTTACCACTAGGTATTTTTTTTTGTAGTTGTAAATGGGGTTGGTTTCTTGATTCCTTTTTCAGATTGATCACCGTTAGCATATAAAAATGCTATAGATTTTTGTATGCTGATTTTGTATTCTGCAACTTTGCTGAATTTGTTTGTTGCTTAGAAGAGTTTTTTGGTGGTGTCTTTAGGTTTTTCTAAATATAAGCTCAAGTGGTCTGCAAATAAGGTTAATTTCAAAACAACATAGGAAGCTGTGGCTACACCACAGACTAGCGTGGGGATTAAAACCTGCTTGTCATCCTCTGGATGGCAATCCCTCTCCACTTTACAGAGAGGGCTATTGAGGCCCAGGGAGGCGGGATTTACAGAGACTTCTTGTGGCAGGGCCTGGACTGGGGCCTGGCCTCGCGGTGTCCAGTGTGATCCACTCTGCATTCCATTGAGCGACTTCTGGCGAGAATCATTCTCCCTCCCTGTAGATCCCCCTTAAGTGGCTTTAACACAAGTCCTTTGTTTAAAATTCAAATGGAAGTGATTAAAATCTCTTGCTGAGCTCTGAAGACATGAAACAACCATAAATAGACTAACGAACTGACAGAATTACATGCTGTTCACTAAGGGAACGAAGATGGGATTTCATGCTACCTTATAATGACAGACACTGCTCATCAAGCCCTTCCCTTCCTCATCATCAGTAAAGTCTGGACAAGCTCCCACAGATGAGACTCAGGGCGGCAACACAAAGTAGTGGAAAGAACCTCAGCTTGGAGAAAGTCATAGCTAGCTTGCGTCTCTGCTCCACCACTTATGAGCTGGGTGACCTTGGACAAGTTACCTAAGCTCTCTGAACTCAGTGTTCATTGCCTGTGAAATGAGAACAATAGCCACCTCATAGAAATAGCATATTCACTAAGAGAAATAATCTTCTAAATGCATGGACCATAGAGGGTATTTGTTCTAAAAATATTTTATGGTTGTCTTATTCCTTTTTCAAGAAAAACTATTTTCCTAGGATTCTGGAGTTTGAGTCCAAAATGCCTGTACATTCTAGACGACCTGGTGGGGCATTCCTGGACACTCACTGACTACAACAAAGGGTCCAAACATGGTAGAGCTACTGGTGTAAGTCAAAATGGGCTGAGTAGTTGTTTTGAATTGGAAAGGGTCAGAAAGTGAAAAATAAAGTGAAACAAATGCACAAAGAATGTGGCAAATGGAGAAAAAGTCAACTTAGAAATAAACATGGAATGTAGCACCCCCACGGAGAGGTCCGGTCAGTCGGGGCAGCCCCCAGCTGCCGACTCCCTCCCCCGGACGCACAGCCTCTGCTCTATGCAGAGCCCAGCTGGTTCTCCAGGTTCTGCTAAAGTGACGAGGACCCTCCCCACTCAGAGGCAGAGCAGGGAGGATAGGGTCGTAGGGCCACGGACGGCAAGAAGAGGCCTGGCAGCCGTGTGGCCCGGAGCCCCGCGGAGGCTAAGACAGCAGATGTGGGCTCGGTCTCCGGGCCAGAGAGCCCCCCGCTAGGGTGCCAGGCCTCCTCACAAGGATGGGCGAGATCTGAGAGTACAAGTGTCTTTTTTGGAAATATGCTCTTTTATGCTATTAATATTTCCTTTTCTGGTTTTTAAATTCTCAGTGAAAATGCTAGTCAAATCTGTGGCATAAGCCGAACAAAGGCAAGGGTCCGATGTCAGAAAACTAAAGGAATGCCCCTTGTGGGGTGAGGGGTGACCTGGGCCTGCACCAGGAGGCAGGTGAAGATGGGAGAAGACAGATTCAGGGAGCAGAGGGGCCGATTCCTGGTGGGCGTTCTCAGAAGGACTCTCCTGTACTCTGGAGCGGGGCTCCTTTGCACCGTGTGGAGTACGGAGCTTGGGTTTCACAGAAGAGACGGTTTCTGTCCAGTCTCTCCCCTGAGTTTGCTTCTCACACCCCGTGACCATGTCTTGTCATTCACTTTACAAGGAAATTTATTTCTTCTGTTTATAAAATGATAGTTGGGATCACTACGTTGCCATTTGGAGAAAAAATAGGATCCTTACCTCACACCTTACACTTATATTCTACCTGGATTAAAATAACTATTTGTAAAAACATGCATATATTAGAATCAATATATATACAGTAAAACATAGACTATTATCTAAACAGAAATTGCAAATAAAAAGACTGATAAATGTGATTGCACAAAAAAGCAAAATTACTGCAGGGCACAACACATTATCCATGAAGTTTAGAAACAAAGAACGAACCAAGAGAAAAATAATACAACATACAAAAAAGGCAGAGTGTTATCACTTTTGATCCACAGAGATCTTACTTTATAGTAACACAAAAAATAGTATCTGCTTGATCCTAACAGAACAAAATGGGCAAAGGATACATATAATTGGCCAATGGAGATATAAAAATATATTTAGCCTATTTTATAATAAAATAAATTAAGTGAAAATAATGAAACATTGTTTTCTACTTGTCAGGTCAGTGAAGATGACAGAGATGATTGTCACCAGTGAGGGGAGGAGGAGCGTGGCAGCCGTTGGAGCAGAGAGGTCACAGCCTCGATATGAGCTGATCCGACTGGGTTTGAAATCCAGTTCCGCTGCTTGCTGGCTGCCACGCCCCTCCCTGCCCCCCGGCATTGCCATCTGTAAAATGGGATTAATGATGCTTCCTAGGCCTGTTGGGAAGATTGAAAGGGTCAGCATGCAAGGTGCTTAGGACAGTGCCTGGCATGTAGTAAGTGCTGCATAAACATTCACTAGTTATTGTTGTTACTCTCGACATGTTACACACAGGAGCATAAACTGATAAAAATTTTCTAAAATATAATCTGGTAGTATACATAAAAACTTAAATGTGCATACACTTCAGCTTATCATTTTTTCCTATTATTTTATTCTAAAGAATTAGCTGGAGAGTATGTAAGGAGTCTTGTGCAAACATATTAGCCACTGTTTTCATAATAGCAAAGCATTTCCAGACAAGTGAAATTTTTAACACTAGAAAATTCTTTGCATGAATGTCGCATTATGGCAGTTTGATGAACTATGATATATAATTAAAATTAAAAAGTCAAGAACGATATATATCCAAATATGAATATATATCGATGCCTCTAGCTCTACCTATATATATATATATATATATATATATATTTACATTTATTTCTAATCCACCTAAATCTGGAATGAAACACAAGAAATACAACACAGATATTAATTTCTATTTTGGTGCTACAATGGTGATTTTAATTTTTGTATTTATCATTTATTATCTGAATTTTCAACAATAAATACATTTCAAATGAAAATAGCTTTATTTTTTCTAATCGTAAGTGTAATAAATACTCAGAAATCTCAGAAGAATCAAAACACTCAAAGTAAGTATAATCACCACGACTTCAGGAGGCACGTTGGTGGAATTTTATCTTTCCAGTGTGTTTTCGGTGTACTCGTACCTATGAAGGGAATACAAATGCAAACTGGCACGTGTACCATGTATAAGGGATGCAAAATTTGCAGGGATTTTTATTGTTTTGTTTTTCACTGATCAAAATATCGGAGACATCATTCTCTTTGAATAAATACAGATCTAACTTACTGTCACAATGAACTGGTCAGTATGGCATCTTATGTATTTGCACTGTTCATGTGTACGGGCCCAAGTTTATAAGTTCCTAGAAGTAAAATTAATGTGTTAAAAGGACTCAAGATTTTAAGGATCTTGATGGATATTTCGGATCACTTTCCAGAAGGGTTATACTTTTCTATACTCCTGCTAGCAGGATTCTAGGACTATTCCAATGTACACTCATTAAAAATTTTAATTTGCTGTTGGAACCATTGTCTTTTGGTCTTAGTTGGCACTTGGAAGAAACATTCAGTCCAAAGCCTAACATGAAAAAGCAGTGGAGACTTTTCTGAAAAGTAAAAAGGGTTTTACTCTGAATGATAAGCATTTCAAGCCTTCATAGCTATAAACAATTCATTTTCAAAACAAAAAATAAAGAGTCTAGATATCATAGCTTAGGAGTATATAAGAAACAGATTCTGTGGGTTTCATCTAATTCCAGTGGAGAATAATGCTTTATCGCTAGTCTTTTTATTTGTAGCATCTTCTGCCCATTGGAAGTGAGCTGCAAATATTCAATTAGGATAATTTTTGGCGCTATTTTTCTTTTCATTATGAACGCTAGAATGCATACCTCGAGTATTTACTTTTACTGTCTTCTTACTTTGTAAAATGTTTCCTGTAAGTGCACACACACGTTGATTTTGTGATCACAACCAGACGTGATGTTGTATTTTTCACTCTTACAAAAATGTACTGGGCTAGTCAAATTTAGTGCATACTAAAGGGATCTACAGGTCAGTGTGTGTGCATACGTGCAAATGGTGTGGGTGCGTGTGTTCACGTGTGTGCACCGAGCTCAGCCTTCCGGCCATAATTCCCCTTTCCTCTCTCGTCCATGAGGAGCTCCAAGGACGCTCTGTCCCAGGCCGTTCTGCAGACAGGCTGTCCTCCCTGGCGCTGTGCCCCTTGCCCATCGCAGGATCTGGTTTTCTTTGTCTCCCTGCGGTGAGTCTCCCACCACGCTCACAGCTGGGGCTGATTAATTAGATCTAGGTGTGGAAGGAATTGCCCAAAGGCTCAGAAACATGAGCCTCAGACACGCTCGCAGATCCGAACATAACTGGCTCTGTGGAGACAGGTCTGGTAGAAGATGCCAACCATAGCACAACCCTCCCTGCGGTCCAGCTCAGTGGAACAGTGCTCGTTCAGGTCTCTCCCAGCCTGCCCGTGGGCACACTGGTTCCCGGCTTTCACATCAGCAGCTGGCTGGGCACCGTGAACCACTGACCAAGCAGCACGGGTTACCGTGTTTTCAGGGGGCCCTGAACTCCCACCCAAAAACCTTATCTCTGGCAAAATGAATCCTTAGATCAGTCCCAAATTCTTCTTTAGTTGGGGAAATAGCATTGTAGAAAAGAGTTTAACAGAAAGCAATGCGGCACATTTTGTTTGCAATGGGCATGTCCAAGTACCTCTAGGGGCACGTTACAAGAAGGCTGTTCATTCAGATGCCTCAGTGCCCCCGACCCTGGAGCGAACTTTCCCTGAAGTCCACTAGCCTCTGGCACCATCCCTTGCTCACTCTGCTCCCCATCCTCAAACTCCCACCCCCGGGGAGAAGTCTGCTCAAGGGCCCCCTGGCCTTGCCTGCCCTCTTAGTACACACCACAGGCTGGTCCAGGACCTGTGGCAGCTGGTTCCTTCTAAAGCTGCCCTACGCACCCCAGAAGCCTCCTCAGGACACCCCGTCCTCCCTCACAGACACAGACAAAGGCAAGGTGGAAAAGAACCGCAGACAGAACGCCTGCCGCCCTGAGGTTGGCGTGGCTCTCAGGGATGTGCCGCTGCTGCTGGAGGGTCGGAGGAGTCGTCAACAGAAACGTTCAGAGTTCACTGTCCATCGGTGACTACCCACCGGGATCATGTCATTGTGCTGTTGGGTTTTGAAATAGGCTCAGGTCATAAATAAAAGCCCTTCACTGTTGTGAAGGGTTAAGGCGCAGCTTTTTGGGACGTTCCAAAGAGCGTTCGCACAAAGCCTGCACCGTGTACACCAGGCTAACGTCTATCCCGCTGGGCCACGCAAATGTGGTCTTTTGCTTAAGGTGCATCACAACCCGGCGCAACGTGCAGCCCTGGATCGAAACCTAGTTTACACAAACACACCAAAACAATGATACTTTCGGGCAGTGAGGAAATCTGAATTTGGTCTGGGTCCTAGTGCATAGGAAGGAATCATTATTCACTCTGTCCAGTGGGAAATGTAGCTTTGACTCTGGCTTTTAGAGATTCACACTGAAGTCTTTAGGGAAGGAATATCAAGTTGCCTATAATTTATGTTAAAATAATATTAGAAATGGACCCAGTGCCCCTCCGAGTGTATTTCCGGTGCCCCACTCAGCTTGCCATTTGGACATACCGCCCAAGACACACCCTCCCATGTCAGAAAATCTGACTGTTTTCCTAAGAGACTATTTGTAATAGGTGGACAGAAAAATCAAGTATACAGATTCCCCGCTTGGCCTCCCCAGAAAGAAAAGCTGCATTTATTAAGCGGCAACGAATCAGACTCCTGCAGGACACGGTTTGGAGAAGGTTTCCCATTACCAGATGTGATCTGTGCTTTCTAGTGGGGTTCTTGTTCTGATCTCCCACTCCTTGGAGGGGCTGCAGAATGCTTTGTTTGCTTTATAAAGTCAGCCGGTCCCCAGCAGGGAGATCAGTGATTGTTTATTCTGCTGTGGCTCTTTTGTTCTGCAAGTCTCTTAATTTCTCCCTGAAAATGCACTTAAAATGACTTAGCACAATGCTGACACATAACAAGTGCTCAATAAATGTCAGCTATTATTGTAATTATTATTATCAAGCTATAATTGTAATTAGCTTAATTAGAGAACTTTTAGAAAACAGATTAGGTATAGAATGTTCTTATCAAATTTATGCAGAGGAAATCCCAATTTCTTTGTGAATCCTGTTACATTACAGGAGATGCACTAACAATAGGAAATTCCCATGAAACATCTGAAGGGAAAGTGACTTTTAAGGACAAATGTTATAATCACATATTTTATATCCGCCAGGAGGCTCATTCATCATTTCCCATACTTACACTGAATTATAAAACTCTTTCAAGCCTATGCATAATATTTCATTTAACTATTTCACCTGTCTTCTTCCTTTATGCATACAGTTCTGAAGATGAGAAATCTATGTCTCTTTAACCTCCTTTGACTTCACAACCCACCAAAAATTGACTTCAGCCCTCCTTGACACGCTAAAACTACTTCGTGAGTATCTTTGAAAACTGCCTTAGAAGGCGCTCACTGTCTTCTAACAAGGTTCTCTCCTGCACTTCCCCAGACACCCTCCCTCCAAGCCTCAGGTCCCCAGGCCTGCCCCGTCAGCCTGTGATTGTACAGTAGGAGACGCAGCTGGGGGGATAATTAGCCTTCTCTGAAACGAGGCCTCAACCCGCACCTCTGCTCTGTCTGCCCCTCTCAATTTGACAAGGCACATACACTAGCTTCCATATTTTGCTTCGAATTGGTGGACAAGCATCTTACAACATTTGAAACATTCCTTTTATATCTTGTCTAATAGTGCACATAAATTTATTCCCTCATTCTCCCATTTATTCAAGTCTCTTGTCAACTTATTTTTACCACTACTTTTTAAAATTTTGAAATAATTTTAGACTTACAGAAGAGTTGTGAAAATAGTACACAGTTCCTGTTTACTTTCTACCCAGCTTCCCCTTGTGTTAACATCTTTCGAAACCATAGAACATTTGTCAAAACTAAGAAATTAATCTTGGAGGAATATTATTAACTGCAGTTCAGAACTCATTTGGATTTCATCACATTTTCCGTGACTGTCTTTTCACTGTTCCGGGATCCTGGGTTGTATTCCCTCATGGGGACTTGCCCTTGACCCCAAGGAGCCTCCGGCTTACATCTGGGACAACTCTGAAGGCCCCTCATTGCTATTATGTTGAGGTTCAGCCTCACCCTTACTCCCACATCTCCCCTTTGTTCATTCATCGCAGGTGTATCTCCTGAGAGCTGTCCAGTGAACATTTTGCATGCAGATCTCATCTCAGAGTTGGTTTCCTGGGGATCCAATCTAAGAGTACTGGTACTGTGAGTGGTCCTAGGAATAAGGCTCTAGAAGATGATTTGAAAGCTGGATTGCTCACTGGCTGGTTGGCAACGAGGACCCCATACCTGGTGGTGGGTGGGGTGATGATACCTGGGCACGCCATAGTGGAGTGATTGTTAAAGCTCTCAGCTGCAGTGAACTGGGGCGGGATGCAGTGTGGGCAATGCACCAGCTAGTGCAGCATCTCTGGCATTTGAGAAACATGATGAAATGGTAACTTATCCCTGAGAAGTTGGGTAGCTGTTTCTGGGCACAATGGAGTCATTTAATAAAGACGGCGTGTCCAATTCTCTGAGCCTGTCGATCCCTTTCTCCACTGTTTGCCATCGCGTTTCTGGTGTTTGCACTTCATTTAGTTGGACCATTGCTTTTTCCACGTTTCCCAGATCCATTCTAGCAGTTTATAAACATTTCTTCCCGGGTCCTTGCCAGGACTTTAGGTCATGTATCACAGAACGGCGCTCTCATTTCAATAAACTCTCCCTTATCCAACTTCGGGTTCCAGTTCCCTTGGTCCAAGACATTCAGGATGCAGGCTCTGTGTCCCTGCCCCCAGCTCCTGCCCGTGTGTCTTGGCCAGGTCCTGGAGCTCCTCTGGCGTGCACTCCCCTTCGCAGGGCCAGCACTCCCCACTGTGCTGGGATGAGATTTGTTCCTTGTTTTCAGTCTGGAGTCCAGACGGGGAGGTGCAGACAGACTCCGAGGGGATAAGCATTGTCTGGTAAGGCATCCACTGCCTGGCATGCCCCGCACAATCTTAAGCAAGGGGCACTAACCAACTTCTAACAAGAGAGATGATCTGCTGGCCTAGCAGGTTCAGGAAAACCCTGCAGGGCCAGGTTCTCTCCTGCACTTCCCAAGATACCCTCCCTCCAAGCCTCAGGTCCCCAGGCCTGCCCTGCCAGCCTGTGATTTTAGAGTAGGAGACACAGCTGGGGGGATAATTAACCTTCTCTGAAACGAGGCTAATTCCTAAACCTGGACCTCTATTCTGTCTGTCTCTCTTAATTCGACAAGGCATATACGCTAGCTTCCATATTTCACTTTGAATTGGTGAACAATCACCCTGAGCTTGTCACTGTCTTTATTAAATAAAACAATATCTAGGAATAGCCCTAGTAGGAAATGTCAGATATTTATGCATAAAAAAATACACTGAAGGGTATAAATAAGAATTAAATAAATGAAAAGATAAACTGTTTCATTCAAGGGAAAACTCAGTGCTGTAAATATATTATTACTTTCTTAAGGAATCTACAATTTAATGCTCATTACAATATTACAATGCAATTTATGGAGTGTAAATTTCAAATTCTGAAATTCATTTTCCCAAGACAATTTTAAAAAGAAGAATAAGGAACAGTTGTCCTTATTGCCTGTCAACATTTATTATAAAGGCAAGGAATGTAAACAATATGCAATAATAGACAAATATATCAGGGAATAGAAAGTACAGGCATTTTCACATATATTTGTGTGGACGGTATATGATAACAATAGCATTTAAAATCAGTACGAAAAGTGGACTACCTAATATAATAGTGCAGAAAATTTTAGCTGTATGTATACTTGGAAAAAAATTTAAATATCTACTTCAAATACCATTAATAAAAACAAGTTCCAGATGGGTATGGAGTTCAATAACAGCAATTAAAAAAACTAAAAAACAAAAAAATAGGAAGAAGAATGTTTATAACTTAGAAGTAGGAGAGGCCAAAAATAAGACATACATTCTAAACTCATAAAGATTGATAAATATGATGACAACAGAACTTAAAACTCTGTAAGATCAAGAACATTCTTAAAAGGTTTAAAAATAGTTAATAGGTTTATTACTTTAAAAAGTTACAAATATGCAATAAGCAAATATTTATAACATGCGATAGATAAAAGACCGGCATTCTAAGTATATAAAGACCTCCTTGATTCAATCAAAGACAAACAACAAGTAGAAAAATGGGCAAGATATTTGAGGAGGCTGTTTACGGTACAGAAAATACAAACTGCCGGTTACCATAAGGCTGTTTCTCAACACGTGACAGGTTTAAATGTGAGACGGTTTCTCATTTGGCAAAGCCCATTTAAAGGAGCAATGAAACGATTTCAAACCGTAGGAGTGGCAGCATTTTCAAGGTTCGGTGACAGTGGTGGCAGCTGTGTGGGCGGCTGGCGGGACGGTGGCGCATCGGCACAGCTGCGTCGCAGGGAAACGTCCTAACAACTGTGATAACCAAAAACGGGCGTGCACTTTGGCTTAAAAATTCCACCCCTTGCTAACTTTCCTAGGACAATAACCGCACAAGGTCATGAAGGGGCTGATACAGGGATGTGCAGGGATGTAGTTATAACGTTATTTGTAATAATGAACATAAAATCGAAATGGGAGCAATCTGAACCCCACTTGTGTGGAAATGCAGATAGCGGTGCGGCCGGTGGCCCCCTGATGGCGAGCACAGCTTGAGTGCGCGTCTGCCCCTGGAGTCAGCACTGGAACGCATCGTGCGAGCATACTCCTGTGTTCCTCGTGCCAACAGAAAAGGAATATTTAAAAAGCAAGATACAAGAAATAGCATCTCAAAAGACGTGTACGATCTGCTGAGAAAAGAAGCGCCACCCACCTGAACGCCTTTCCTTCGGGACAGGACGCCCTGGCAACGTGTGCGAGCTGCCACCGGCCAGCGCCCGCCTTGACAGGGCAGGGCCAGGGGGCTGGTGTCGCCTGAGCTCGGCACCATTCCGACGCCGAGAGGCCTCCGCCCACTCGGGACCGCTCCGGAAAGGCCCAGGTCCGCCGACCGGGGAGAGAGCAGGCGCGGGCCCAAAGCAGGGGGTAAGAAGCAGAGGCGGGAATGCGCCTGTGCGCGCCCCGATGGGGCGGGGAGCATCGCCTGTGGGCATCAGTGGCCCCTCTTGTCCCCTGGGCCGGGGCGTCCTCGTCTGCGGGAGGGCCGCGCGGGCAGAGGGACGCAGTCACGGGACGGTCCCTCCAGGACTGCGTGTACTTGCACCGGGAGTGGCGTTCGCTCCTCCTTTCCACCCGGAGACCACGTCCCCCGGCCGGACGGCTGATGCGCACGCAGTAGGCACAGGCCGCACGGAATTAGGGCACAGAGGAGGGGTCCCCTCCAGAGCCCCCCGGCCCCGCGGACCAGCAGGAGGGATCGGGCGGTTGGGCTCTCGCTCCCAGAACCGCGCAATGCGGGGAGGGTCGCGTCGGGCTGTTTGCAGAGACCAGCCAGCTCTGAGTGGGAACAGACGTGCTTGTTTATTTGTTCCTGCCTTCCCAAAGACAACAAAAAGATCAGGTTTAATGGCCCCAAACTGGCAGATTACAGCACCCTGGATTCACCATCTTTCTCATGAACAGCAGCTGGCTTTGAGGAATAAACTTGAAAGCCGAATATTTTGTACAAAATGCCAAGGGCTCTTCATTGTGCTGCCGCTGTGTGCGCGCGGACACCGCCAGCCCGGCAGCCAGGACGCGCCCTGACCTGGGGGACCAAGTCTGAGGACGGAGGTGAGTGTGCGCCACCCGCCCTTCCGTCCACGCAGCCCGCGAGGCCCCCGCGCTGCAGGAAGAGCAGCAGAGGCCAGGGGTGGCCGAGCAGGACGCGGCCCACGTGGCTCTGCCGAGCGCAGGCCAGGCCTGGCAGGCCGTGGAGAGAGGGGGAGCGCAGGCCACCTCGTCCCCGGAGCCAGATGGGGAGCAGGAAAAAAGTAAAGAATTGACCTTTTAGGGAAGTTGATTATTAAGGTATTAAAAGGGTATCCATAGACACAGTCAAGGAGCCTGGCACCCCAAATTCCTGGTACCAGGAAGCCTTCAGGGATCTGAGAAACTTCACTGATCTTCCAGGTGGTTAGCTGCACGGCTGCTGGGCAGAGCTGCGGAAGTACGTGGTGTCCATACACTTGCTAAGAACAAGGCTGGAATCCCACTGAAAAGTGGGATTGTCTGTCTGCTCCTCTCTGCTCTGCCTTTGTCTTGTTTAGGAAGATGTAGACTCACAGCAATGCAGGAACTCTCCAAGTACGGCGCACAGTCCGGAGTGGGTTCTGAAGCGGAAGCACAGAGTGGGCAGGAAAGGAAAGTGCACAGAATGTGGAGGTTTCATCGTTATCTCAAACTGCAAAGACTCGAGGTCCGTCTGCACCATTTACTACTCATCTGATCCCAACAGCTGATGACTAAAAGGTACATCCGGCCACATGGGCACCTGTCCTAACGGGAGTGACACCAAGGGGCAAATGACATCCCCCACTGGTGAGCCCAGCCCCCACACTGCAGAAGGGAAGTCACGGAGCCTTCCCTGTGCAACTCGGCACGTCGTGGTGAGTCAATGAGGCAGTTACCGAGCCGCAAAGTCGACATACGGGTGAGTTGTTAACATTATCTCCCAGAACTGAACAGAGCAGTCACGCTCAGCCAGCTGCAGCGAGGGCACTGATTGCTGCCTCCGAGCGCAGTAATTCGATATAAGTAAGGAGATCACATGTGAACCAAACACCCTGGGAATTTCTGAACCTCGACAGCCCATAAGCCGGTGAGAATGCCTCACGTTTTACAGCAGTTCCCTGTGCTAAAGAGGTCCATATGGACTCAAATTATCTTGACCTCCGTTCACCTACTGTCTCCCAAGTGGAGTTCTTGAAGAGTGTGGATCTGACCCTTCACATGGAATGTGCCCAGCAGCTCAGATGGCTCAACAAAAATACGAAGGTAGCCCGGGCTCTCCCCTTGTCCAAACAACCACTCTCCTAACCGCAGAGTGCGCCGTGCGGAGTCTGCATCCAATTATCCTGGGAAGCCGCCACTGGGTCCTTGGCCTTTGCTCAGGGTCCTGTTGGGCTGCCCTGGAGAGGGAGATGGAGGCAGGTCACCATGAGAAGGCTTTTCCATTTAAATTGATTATTAAGATATTAAAAGACACTCCATAGACACAGGCAATGAGCCCAACACCCCAAATTCATGGTACCAGGAGGCTTTTAGGTATTTGAGAAACTTCACTGAATCTTCCAGGTTGTTAGCTGCACGGCTGTTTGGTGCCATCAGCACCTTCACCAGCAGGGCCTGTGAATGACGGGGACAAGGAGAGTGGTCCTCCTTCTACACAGAATCACTGAGCACTTTGACGTTTTGGAAAGTATGCAAGACATTAGGGAAAGAAAGGTGGAAGAGATAAAATGTCTGTCCCTGTGAAGCTCACGTTCTCCCAGGCAAACCCGCATCTATCTCCTGTGTATCTGTATCTCTGCTGTGCCTGTGCCATCCATATGTACATCTACATCTGTGTTACATGTGCATTGTGTATATGTTATGCATGCATGTGTATCTGCTCTGTGTCTATGTGTCTGTTCCACTGTATATCTGCATGTGTGTATGCACACATACACATATGCATGTGTGTGCGTGTGTGTGTACACACTTTAATTACACAGAGCAGTAAGTCTCATGAGGACAAATAAAGTAAATTAGTGCATGAGCGTGAGGTTGGTGGGAGGTGATTTTAATTCAGTGGTCAGTGAGTGGCCCTTTGGAGAAGATGGGACTCAAACAGAGCTCTGATTGGAGTGAGGCAGGTACAGATTTGGGAAACAAGCCTTTCGGGTAAAGGGAACGGCGGGGTGTTCCCGTGTGTCGCTGGTGTGGGTGAGCCGGGGAGCGCGGTGGCAGGGTCAGGGCCGTGAGCCGGGCTCTGCGCTGACTGCAGGACACTGCTGGAGTGGCCCCCGCCCCTCTGGTTAACTGATTCATGGTTACTCGTATATACTTGCATCTTAACCACCCTATGTTATTTATTTATTTGTTTTTATTATTGTGAACATTATTACACAAATTTTATGCACACTTCTGATTAGTTCCTCAGAATACATTTGAAAAACAGAATTTCTGAGTCACAGGACTTTAATACATTGGAAGCTTTTGCTTTATAATGCCTAATTTCCCTCTAAAAATTGACAACGAAGTAGTTTGCAGTTCTACAGTATTTGGCTGATTCATTTCACCGACAACATAAGGATATAATATTCTATTTATTAGCATCGACATAATAGCTATTAAGAGTAAGTATTTACATGTTACTTGGCCATTTGCATCTTTGGTAAACTCCCTGTTTATATATTTTGTTTATTTTCTGGGATATTCAACTTTTTCTTATTGATTTGATATTAACTTTATGTTTTCCCTACAGTTTGCATAATACTACATAATATTCCCTAATAGAAGACTCGTGGCCCCCAGTGGCAGAAAAGGTTTGGGAGACATGGTTGACCTTCCTTGAAAAGAAAGTGCATGTAAGTTTTGGATACACGTCCCTGCCGCTGATATAATTTCCACCTCCGGTGATGTGTTACGTACCAGTGATCTGTAACCGGCACGGCAGCCGGCATGTGACTCCTTCCCATTGTTCTTAAGTCCGTGTAAATGAAAGCACCAGATGAGACCAGAGGGAATTCCTCGTCCAGTGTCCTCACTGCACAGAGGAGGAAACTGAGGCACGGAGGATGTCAAAGACTCGCTAAGGGTCGCGCACCACAAACTGGTGTCGGGGAGGTAGAGCCGCGGTTTCTTTCCAGCGATCACCTCGCTGGCTGTTGGGAGACAATCACACCTCTTTCTGTGAATGTCTTTTGTGTTCTGTGCATAGACGAGCATGCATTATGTTTCTCATTTTCTCTGGCAGTTGTGTTCAGTTTGCGGAGTGCTCTGGCAGCTGGACACCTGGGAGCCTGCCCTCCTTGCGGTCCAGAACAGAGGCTCCCTGCTTTGGGTCTGCTTTCCAGGTGCTGGGCCAGACACCATGACACACAGGCTTGTCCGTTTACATCCCCTCTAGGTCTTTGCTGTGACTCTGGCGCCTGAGACTGGTCTCCTCTGTGATTTCTTTCTGGTGCGCAGACTCCTGTCGGTCGAGGTAGAGCCTAAATGAGCTCCTGGAGCGCTTCCAGAGCCTGGTGGGAAAGCCAGGGCGGATCGGTGCCAAATGGGCCTGTGTGCAGCTTGGACAGAATCCAGAGATCTGAAGACGTCTGAATTCCTCTGAGCGCATCCTTTCAGTGGACATTTCCCAAAGCAAGACTGCCCCTAAGGATGACATTTCACTGCAACTCAGCTTCTTGGCAATGTTCTCTGTAAATCTACAAGGAAGTTTACTTCAGAAACGAAAATCTGGGATCTATCTCTCATCATAACTTTGGACTTGCAGAAAATTTCAAAGTGGCATGAGAACTTGAGCCCTCGGGTTTATTAATGGTCCTGAGCTACACTTCATGGTTCTGCTGTTTGTGACAGATGGTGGATTCACCCCTCTGCCCAGCCTGAAATTGTCCTCAAAGTGTGAATTAGGGACTGTCAGGTAATTCCAGAAGAAGTCTTGTAGGAATTTCTGAATTGTCATACATATATCATTCCTGACTAATATAGTACCAAACAGTTCATATATTAACGCTTTTAAGATTGCAAAAGTAAACACGTAAAGCTTTCATTATGCACAAATTTAAAAACACTCCATGGGTAGAATGCATAATATATGACTCACATCGGTTTGACATGTCCTGCTTCGAGAATCTTGAAATTTTAAGTAAACCAGAGAACACTGGCTAATGTCTAGATTAAAACAATCTGTAAGTCACTAATTGTTTTTCTTTTTATAATTCAGGTAAAACAGAGAGTTTCTTTTCTTAATAGTAAGTTTCTTGGTTTTAGATATTGCATCTGTTTATAAAATAATTTCAAAACTATTTTAGAAATTATTCAAACTTCACGTCTTCTGTTTAATCAAGACGACAAAGCTAAGCCAATGCTTCCAAATGGAAAATGACATCAGCCAAAGGAAAAGTATGATTTAAGCCAACTGCCACTGGAATTGAGTGATTAAAAAGAAAATACACTCATGTGTTCCCGTTCCTTGTTCTTCCCTACAGTGAAAACAGCCCACGCTTTATTTTAAGACTTCACCAAGGGAGGTAGAGCAGAAAGTAAATCATAGCCAGAGGATGCCTTCCTTCCAGCTGTCTGCATGGTCAGTATCGATCACCGCTGCCATAGCTGTGGCTCGCCCTGACCTGTCCACATAGCACCCGTCTACGCCCTGTGCATGCTGGAACAGTTCCCTTGGGACGAACATTGCTCCCTGTCCCCCCATGGCACTTACTGCCTGCTTATGGCAACAGCGTCCTAGGCATTAATCTCATTAAAACGAGGATACTGAGGTCTCTGAATTGGTCAAATTATTGGAATGTGTTTTGGATCGATGGAAGGCAGTAATCAGACTGAGAATTGTGTCGCTGCTGCTGTTCAAGCTCTCTGTAGCAAACACTGCAACTGTGCATGGCTCAGTGTGCAAAGTTGACTGTGGGATGTTATCTTTGTCTCTTTGTATCTTCTGTTCTAGCTTTTGATGTCCTGAGTTCATTATTAAAGGGAACCACAGCACCTGTCTCACCTTGACATGAAGGACTGATGGATCATGAGTGAGGACACATTTGGAAATAGACCCATGGAACACAACAGAGAACTCAGAAATAGGCCCACACAAATATGCCCAACTGACTTTTGACAAAGTGAAAAAGCGATTCAATAAAGGAAGGATATGAAACTATAAGTGGTGCAGGAGCAATTGGGAATCCATAGAAAAGAATTAACCTTGACCTAAACTCCATACTTTATACAAAAATTAACTCAAAATGTATCACAGACCTACCTCTAAAATGCTTTAACACAGCTTTATGAGTAATAGATCCGAACTGGAGACAACGTAAACATTCTTCCATGGGTGAATGGCTAGCTAAAGAATTCTTAGACAAAAGTATGATCCACGAAAGGAAATATTGATAAACTGAATCAAAACTAAAACAATTTGTTCCATGAAAGAGGATGAAAGATAAGCTACAGACTGGGAGAGAATATTTGCAAACCGTATATCTGACGAAGACTTGTATTTAGAATGTATAAAGAACCCAAAACTCACCAGGAAAAGTTAAAACAATCAAATTAGATAATGGGCAAAAGACATAAATATTTCAATGCGAAAGATACAGAGACGATAAATAAGCACATGAAAACATGTTTACTGTCATTAGCTATTAAGAAAATGTATATTAAAACCTCCATAAGGTATCACTGCACACCTATAAGAATGGCTTGAATTTAAAAAGGGGCAACACTAAATGCTAGTGAAGATGCAGAGAAACTGGATCACTCATGCATTGCTGGAGGGAATATAAAATGGCATAGCCGCTCTGGAAAGAGTACACAAAATCATAACAAAAGTAGAAACACATTTGCCATATGACCTAGTAATTTTCTTTTAGGCATTTATCTTAAAGAAATGGAAACTATGTTCACACAAAAACCTGCCCATGAATATTCTTAGAAGCTTTGTTAATAATAACCTCAAACTTGAAACGACCGCCATGTCCTTCGATCGCTGAATGGTTAAACAAACTGTGGAACATCCATACCAGAGTACCGCTCAGTAATAAAAAGAAACAGACTATTGACAGACACAACTTGGAGAGTAAGTGAAAAAAGCCAATCAGGTTGCATAAAATATGGTCTCACTTACACAGCATTTTGAAACGGCAAAATTACAGTGATGGAAAGCAGATCAGTAGGTGCCGGGTACTAGGCAGGGAGGAGGAAGCGTCTGCGGCCATACAAGACAGCACCAAGGATCCTTGTGCTGAGACCATTCTTAATCTTGACTGTGATGTTGGTCCCATAAATCAGCACAAGTATTAAACTGCATAAAAGTAATACATATGTGTACCTATCAAACTGATGAAATCCATGTATATATAATAGATTCCATCAGTGTCAATTTCCTGATTGTGATATTGTATTATAATTATGCAAGATGTTAACATTGAGAGAAACCGAATAAAGGTCCATGGGATCTCATTGCATTATTTCTTACAACTGCATATGAATCTACAGTTATCTTAAAATAAGAAGTTTTTTAAAATGCAAAAGAAAGGGAAGGAAGATGGAATAAATTAAGAAAACAAAAAACAACGAAAAGAAAGATAGTATGAGATGAAATGTACAAGAGGGAAGAGCTGTCTGAACAACGGTTATTTAATACACACAGAGAGAACCAAAGACTCACTTGGCAGCCAATGTAGCTGGAATATATACTCCAGTGAAACAAGTAGCCAAAAACAAAAAAACTAAATGAGATCCTAAAAACATGGGTGCAAACTCAGAAAGGCTGTAAACAAAAGTCAGAGGATGGCGGCTCTGCAACGTACCGAAAGAACCACCTTTGAGATTGTGTCAGTAAATCAGAAAACCCCAGGAAGGATGCCTCGGAGGGAAAAAGAGTATTTCATGCCATCAACATTCTAACTGTGGTCGAGGAAGCGCTGGAGGATATGCTGAAGGCACATTATTCTTTTAACAAAAGCAACGAGAAAGAAAATTAGAAACTCCAAGAAAAACAAGAAAGCTCTGAAAATGGTGGCCCTCGTACAAAGCAAAGCCAAATGTGCCGTATTTTAAGCAGTTGTGCAGAATAAGAAAACAATATATTTTATCTTGATGCTATGAACATTTGTCATGCAGGGATTATATCACGGGCCCATATGGAGATAGAATTCTAGCAGACTACTTTAACATGAAATGAATAATATTTTTAGTCATAACAATGTTAATATCATTACTTAACTTTTAAACTTTTGAGTTCCAAAGTATGGAAGACATAATTGTAATTACAAAACAGACTGAGACTCTTAAAACCTTGACAATATAAAAATAAAATTGAGAGAAGGGAAACCGTGGAAATGAGAGACTCTCTTCATCTTTCATTAGGAAAATCTGACAAAAGTACAAGTGATAGCAGTACGCGTATGTCACTTAAATTAACAGACGCAACCTTGGCCCAGTGGCAGGACGCAGGGCAGGTGGGTGCAGCCCGTACTGGGGGCCAGCCCGGGTTCCGGCCGCAGCCCTGGCACCTTCTTGCTTCATTGTCTTGAGCACATTAGTTAAACTGTCCGCTCCTCTTCTTCCTCACCTCCAACACACAACCAGCAACAGTGTCTACCCCACGGTCGCTACGAGGAGGAAATGCGTGAACACTTGCGAAGTTCTCAGACAGCGCCCCCGGCAGTAAGCACCCCGTAAGCGCTTGAGAGCTAAGCCGGGAAGTCTCGGGAAAGGCTCACACGGGGAACACGGCGCAGCGGCTAAGGGGGCCGCGTCATCACATGTGTTGTGAGCCCTCGCCTGGGGGCGAAGAGTAAGGAATGGAAATATTTCCATGCTTTTAGATTTGTGGAGCGATACGCCAGGGACAGAGAAGGTTAAAGATGTTGGGGACAAGGACTGAGAACGGAGAGGGGTGCAGTGTGGGGCTGTCTCCTTTTTGTTCAAAAAACACACATGCTCACACACACGCTCACACACACGCTTGCACACACGCTTGCACACACGCACGTACACGCTCACACACGCTCACACACACACGCTCACACACACGCGTGCTCACACACACGCTCACACACACGCTCACACACACGCTCACACACATGCGTGCTCACACACACGCTCACACATGCTTGCACACACGCACGCACACGCTCACACACACACACACACACACACACACGCTCACACACACACAACACGCACTGTCAAGCAGGAGGGAAAGGCAAGGGCAAGCCTGGCGGATTTAACCAAACAACGACAGCTCGTTACTTACGTAAACTGTAGTGGGAGGAGCCCCAAAGGCACCAGCGACTCGTGG
>CAUYSK010015295.1:0-45455 GCA_963575035.1 Avahi laniger | reverse complement strand
CTGCTCCCAGGTATTTGCCTAGGAGGCTCTCTCAGACACACCCCAGGAAGCACATGCAAAGGTGTTCTCAGCATGAAATAGCCTGGTAACCTGGGAACAATCCAAATGCACACCAAAAGGAGAGTAGGTAAATTGCATTAATTCCATACATTGAAACGCATGAACCACGGTCACCCCACATTATCATGGGTGAGTTTCAGAAATGTAATGTTGAGTTCAAAGAAGAAAAAAAAGGCCGGCAAGGTGGTTCCCACCTATAATCCTAGCACTTTGGGAGGCTGAGCTGGGAGAATTGCTTGAGGCCAAGAGTTCAGGGCCAGCCTGAGCAACATAGTGAGACTCTCTCTTTTCGAAAAATAGAAAAATTAGCTGAGTGTGGTGGCATGTGCCTGTAGTCCCAGCTACTCGGGAGGCTGAGGCAGGAGGATCACTTGAGCCCTGGAGTTGGAGGTCGCAGTGAGCTATGATGACACCACTGCACTCCAGCCCAGGTGACAGAAAGTGACCTTGTCTCAGAAAAAAAAAAAAAAGAGAGAGAAGAGAAGAGAAGAGAAGAAAAGAAAAAGAAGCAGCGTTTTGGAGAGGACTATACATAGTTTAGGTCCTTTATAAAAAAAAAGTTAGAGAATAAGCAAAAGGTAAACCAAAGCTCACACACACACACACTCACACACACACACACTCTCACACACACACACACACAC
The DNA here is from genome assembly GCA_963575035.1 of Avahi laniger. Lineage (NCBI taxonomy): Eukaryota > Metazoa > Chordata > Mammalia > Primates > Indriidae > Avahi > Avahi laniger. The sequence goes on along the minus strand of CAUYSK010015295.1, from coordinate 44,751 downwards.
ACACACACACAGAGAGAGAGAGAGAGAGAGAGAGAGATCTCAATATATATAGCAATACCACAAAGAAAACCAAGGAAATTATGAATACAGAAATCGGTTCCCTCTGAAGCTGAGGCTGGGGGCGGGGAAAGGGGAAGCAGCCCCCACACGGCATCGCAATGCTCTTTTGCTTAAGTGGCAAATTCGTGGATACTCATTTTATTATTATGCTTTGCCACTACCATATCCATCAAGACACATTATGCATTTTTCTTTTGTATTATGAAAAATTCACTTCTAAGGCATTACTTTCAAAGAGTGCTGACACTCATATTGGCGGGAACATCTGAAGGCAAAAAGGGCTCCAACTCCGAAGCTCGACCAGCCAGCCAGCCTGGGTGTTAGAAATCGCAGACAAATGATCAACAACAGCAGCCGCGTTTACTGACTGCCCCTCACGTCGTGGGCGCACGCCAGCCTCTTTACATAGACTATTCTAACTCTCACACCCACTGCGCAAGATGGGTGTCATTATGACCATGGAAACCACGGCTCTGAGAGGTGAAGCGACAAGGCCAGGGTCACCACACTGCTCCCGCCGATGAGCGAGAAACCAAACACGCCCCGTCGGTCCAGGCTTACGACGACTGCATCTCTCCACGATGCCAAGCAGCCTCTCAAATATTTATAGACATAAATGGTGAATGAACCAAAGCGCAATTCAATCCAACACATATTTATAAATATTTATAACCAAATGTTTTGCTTTGATAATGCCTATTCTCTGAAGTGCCTGGTGTCAGACAAACAGGGCTTTTTCCGGGGGAGCAGGCTGCGGCTCACCTGGGATCGTTCGCTGTCTCCGTGAGCACACACTGGCGTCTGCGCTCGCGTCGCACCCAGATGGCCCACCGCCCCGCTACTCATCCTCATCAAGTTAACACTCCGTGACGATCAGACTCGGGCGCCCAGGGACCACAGGATGCTGTTTGTGAGGGAATCTGTGCCTCTCTGCTGCCTAAAATCTGCCAGAGCCTCCCCGTGGCTTTTGGGATGAAAGCCAAACCCCTCAGCAGAATGACACGTCCTGAACTCCCCCAACCCACCCCTTCCCACCCCCAGCCCGCCCCGGCAGCATGACTGGCCCGCTGAGCTCCATCCCGGTTCTGCCTTTGCATAGGCCGTTCCCTCCGCCCTCGCTCCCTTCACCCTCCCCTGGCCTGGGTAACGCCTGCTGGACCCTCCGAGCCCATCGTGGTGCCTCCACCTCAAGGGAGCCTTTGCCGGGCTTCTCCGCCAAGCTCCCCACTCCCTTCAGACCACCCCTGGCACTCGCCCCTGGGCACCAGCCCTCTCTGCTTTCTCCTCTATCCTCCCCGCAGGCTCCTCTCTCTGAGACCACAGCCTGTAGGCTGGGAGACATGAATTCAGAGAATAAATAGAATAAATAAGTAAATAGAAGCATGTGTCCCCCGAGCAACGTGTCTCTGGGTGGGCTGGGGCCGAGAACGCACCCACGTGCAGACCCAGGGCCATGTGAGTTAATCCTCATAACCACACTCCAAGCACTGCTATCCCCACTTCACAGATGAAGAAACTGAGCTTTACAAAAGTCCACCATCACGAACAAAGTCACACAGCCAGGAACCCAGGCCAGTTGGGTTCCAAAGCCCATCCATGATCTGTTATTAATTGTTTGAATAAACAATCGGATGCCAACAGAATCTTGACATCAAAGGACATTAGACTTGAAAATCATCTTGGGAAGCAATACCAATGTTTAGCAGTCATTTTTGTGTCCCTGATTATTTTTTAAATCGTCTACAAAGATGCATTAAAGGCAACTCCTTGGCTTGCACAGCCTCCTGCAATTTTGAAGGATTTTCCATCCAAATCAGCTCTTTTGAAAATTTCCTTTTAAGACTTTTAAGGTGGGTTTTATGAGTTGTCCCCGGTGTGGCCTGACTTGGCACAAAGACGTGCCTGAAAACACAAGGACAGTCTCACTCACCCCCAGGCAGGGCAGGGTGGAAGGAGGCAGCGAGAGAGAACATGCACCCACCCACCCGGTGCTGCCCGAGGCACCCCCAGCTCTCCCAGCCCCTCGGGATGCCAGGGACCCTCCTCGCACAGCGGGAGGTGAGGGTGAGTGACCCAGCACAGGAACCCCCATCTGCCCAGTTCCCAACCACTTCTCCACTGCGTGACTGTCTATGGCAGCAATGCGACAAGTCGGGGACCAAAGGATTGGTGAGAAGGACATTCACCCAGACCCCAGGGCCACCACGGGGCAGCCAAGGAGGCCCTGCATCCCCCCAGAAGCAGGACTCTGGGTCTGCTGGGGGAGGCCAGCCAGCATAAAGGGCGCCCAACTGAGCCCAGAGACAGCAGAGGGAATCGCTGCTGTGCACTCTAAGTCTCTCCAGGAAGATGGAAAGCACAAAGCAGCACCAGAGTATGTACCCGGATGCCTGGAGTCTCACCTCAGCTGAGAGAGGTCCTAAGGAGGTTCATCCCAGCCTCCCTAAACCAAAAGAAAAAAAAATCCAAGCTGTGTGATCTTCAGCAAATGCTCAGCTACTCTGAATCTCAGCTTCTCCTCTATGAAATGCAGATGATGATAATTCCAGCCTCGTAAAGCTGTTGAGGGGCTTCGATAAGGGAACGCAGGTAAAACCCTCAGCACATCGGAGGCACCTGATAAATGGCATCCTGTGCTGTCACAGTGGTTCTTGGTGTCACACACGGGATTCTTAGCTGTTTGCTTATTCAGCCCTGGATGCTGGTCACAGAGGAGGTGCTCAGTGAACGGCAGGGGCACAGAGGCCGTTATTACTGTCAGACATCAGAGATCGGGGGGCTGCGAGGAAACACGGACCTCGGGGTGTGGGGTGTGCAGGCTGACCCAGTGCAGGGGCCCTTCCTGGCTTCCCTGGGAGGCTGGTCTGTGGGCTGCCCAGGGCCAGAGAGCTCACTACTGCTCCAGGCCCGACATCCCTTCTCGGCCCGCTGACGCTGACGGGGAGGAGGGGGAGGAGGAGGGAGGAAGACGGGGAGCAATGTAATTCATCACCTCCGCACCCCACCTCCTCCCTCCAGCTAGGCAGGACCACCCTCCTGAGCTGTTGGAAGCCCACTGCAAGGATCCCAGGTTCTTCCTCCTCAGAGCCTGTCCTGAGGCCCCGGGGTCAATCTCCTTTCCCCGCGTCCCCACGGAGGGAAGGGTGGAGGCCCTGACAAGGGGGCACCCACTGCCCACGGGGCTGGCCTGGCCCCTGGGCTCCACCCCGCTGCTGCTGACTAGGGGCCTGTCCTGTCTCCCCCACGCCTGGCGGGCAATGAGGTTTCTGCCCCTGGCCTAGCTTCTGGTTTCTGGAGACAGGGGGGCGGGGGCTGGGCGTCCTGCCCAATTAACACTCTCAAGAATGCCAGCAGAGCAGCTGCCACCAAGTCAGGGTCCCCAGGGAGAGAGGCCCAGGTGTTCCCGCCTCCAGGCCTGGCCCTCACCCCAGGGCATCTGGGCTTCCTCTGTGGGGTGGGGGAGCATCTGGCAGCCACATCCCCTCTGTGACCGGCACGCCGTGGAGACGAGAGGACGGATGGGCTCTGGAACTAGAAAGACCTGGACTCACTCCGGGCCCCCAGCTTGCTACCTGTCTGTGAATGACAGCACGCTCTGCCTCACCGTCGCAAGGTGACAGGAAGGCACGCGGCTGAGAACTTGGTCCCCAGTCAGTACCAGCGCTGTGCGTGTTTTCTCTCTCCCCATCCCCTCCCTAGTTAGAGTGCGCGGCAGGAACATCCGACACCTTGCTTCACGGAGAGAGTGGAGGGAGAAGAAGATAAAATCAGAAACACACAAAAAAGCAATTTTATCTCTGTGTTTCTGAAAGACAGAGACTTAGGAAAACACTTGACACGGAGAAAAGTTAAAGGGGCCCGAACATCCAGGACCCCTTCCCTGAAATAAAGCACACGAAGTGTGTTAAGTAGGTAAATAAAAGGAACCAAATACAGGGAGATGAAAGACTGGGAACAACACCTATTAAAAAGTTGTAAGGAGAGATAGCTTCTTGTCTCCAATCACTTATTTGCTTATAAAATTTGCTCTAAACATACTCTCTACTTCAATATTTGCTTGATGTTTGCTTGCCTTTAGCTAGTTTAATAAAAGTACTTGTCTTCATATTAAGAAAAAAAGGACGTGACTATTCACGGTTACAAATCCATGAGGGTGTGGATTTCTAGGGCCAACCCTTGAGGCGCTATGGCACACTACTGCCACCTGGTGACAGTGTACCTAAATTGGAGGGATAGAATTTGAGAGTTATATATAATAAATAAATCTCTTTGGTTGCTGAGTCTTAAAAAGGCTATGAGGTTTTGGCCATTCCTGAGTTACCAGCAATTATTTTGAGAAAAAAAATAAGAACTAAAGTCCATTCCCAGCCATCTCTGAGGGCAACTCGTTTCTGAGTGGCAAACTGAGCCTCAGCTCCTTCTCTGTGAAATGAAGGTGGATGCCCCAAAGAGCCCTGAGATCACTGCTGGCTCTGACGTTTGACAGTTCTGAGAATGTATGTCAACATAAAGTTCAATGAATGCATTTCAGAACCCCTGCGGGTATCTGTCAAAATGCAGATTTCCGGTTCCAGCCTCAGATTCTAAGTAAGGACGTCTGGGTGAGGCTCTGAAATCCACATTTTGAACAAGCAGATTCTTACTTATTTGAGAACAGCTATCCCAAGTCTTTGCACTTCTTATCTAAGATTCTGCTTTATTAAATCTAGACGTTTTGAGGTGCTAGCTCCATCAAAGCACCCTAATATTTCTGGAGGGCCTGAAAATCACTCAATCCTCATTGCGGCTTCCCAAAGACCCCATAGGTTTGGGCCCATTTTGCTGATGGGGAAGCTGAGGCTCAATGAGGTGACACGAACAGCTCAAGGTCCCAGGCCGAGTTAGCTGGAGCTGGGTTTGAACCTCATCTTTGGGGTGCCTGTGAACGTCACAAAGAGCCCAGAGCCTCCTTGACTCCGTACTCCACCTCTCAGAGCAGCCGGCCTGGGGCACCGACCAAGCCCTGCAGTCAGAGCCCACCGCCCGCTCTCAAGGGCCTCCGACGGCTTCAGACTCCAGCCCACGCACCCCTCGGCCCCCCTGGCCTCTCCGGTGCCATCCCTCCAAGTGCCCCTCCAGCCCACCACGACATTCAACTGAGAAAGGCAAGGGCATGACCAAAACCTGTTCTCACCTCTTCTGCCCAGGAGAACACTCGTTCGAAGGGGCGAGTCTTTCCGGCAACTGCCACTTCCACTTAGAAGACATACTTCCTCGTTCAAACCCCAGCTCTGTCACACACTGGCTGTGTAACCTGCAGCGAGTTATTTAACCTCTCTGAGCTACAGAGTTTCCTTGTCAGAAAAACGAGGATAAAAAATCCTCACTCATAGGATTGCTGTGAGGATTAATGAGCTAATATGTGTAAAATGTTAGCCGTGATGATCAGGATATAGTAAGTGCTCAATAAATGGTAGCTAAAAAAAAAAAAAAAAAAGTATACGCACACATTCACAACATACGGCTTAGAGAGAAATGGAAATAAATCCCTGCTTGGACCTGCCTGTTTCACCCAGACGTGCACAGCATGACCAGAAGCTGGAAGGTTCCACACAGCCCAGCGGCAGCGGACCATTACAGGCAGGCACTGTGTTAGGCTCACTTACGTTCTCCTGAAGGGGCAGCTTTCTAGACTGGGAAAAGAGTTTCTGGCTAAAACTGAAATTAGAAAGAGTTTCCCCTTCCCCACAGGAAGCTTCCCTGGCGATCCTCACCCTCACAGGGAGGTCAGGAGTCAACTCAGTATGGCCATCAGCACAGAGGCAGCAGGCAAACCCCCTTTCCTGACCCTGCCAGGCGGAGTGTGGGTTTATTTCTCTTTTCATGGAAAGGGGAGGGGGAGTGAGCAGTTCCTGGCCAGCCCGGCTGCTGCCTCCGTGTTCTTCAATTACAGTACAAAATGATTTGATGCGGGAACCAAGCTGACATCTGGGTTCCAGTTAGCATCTGACATGGGGCCTCGCTAATTAATCTGGAAACATGAATTGACAATGGCTCGAATCCGAGCGCAGTCAGGGAGAAAGCGGCTGATGGGCCGTGAACAGAAGGCGGTGTGTGGCGGGGCGGCGCGCAGAGGTCACGGGGACTGTCCGGGAGGCTCGGGAGAAGGCGCCTTGGGTTCACCCATCTTCCCCACTTTGTCATCTGACCCCCAGCGGCAGCTGGGAGGGGCACGGCTGACACACACTCTGTGTTGGCAGCCAGCGAGGAAGACAAAGGGACCCAAACATCTCATCCCGTCAGCCGGACCAGCACTCTCGTTCCCACCTGGAGCGCATATGCCCAACGACCGTTCCATCTTTCGGTGCCTTTCCATTCTCCCCACATCATCTTGAAAGTTTAGGGAGGGAAATATATATATATTTCTATGTGTCTGTGTGTATATATATATATATATGTGTATGTATATATATACACACACACACACACATATATTTCAAAGTAATATATATTTTTATTTATATAGATTCCAAAGTGCTTATCCATTAACAAACATTTATCTGTCAGTCACCTTTCAGCTGAGCCCCTACTGGCACCATGCATGGAGCTTAGAGCTTAACAGACACTACAACATTTAATCCATATACCAATCCGACAAAATTTGATCTCCATTTTACGGTTGAGCAAAATGAGGCTCAGAGAGGTTAAGTTAGTTGCCTCAGATTGCACAGCTAGGAAGTCAGGCCCAGATTCAGCCCAGGGTTATGCCTGGCCCCCTGTTAACACCTGTAGCTCTCCATGACCATTTCAACGCAACTGTTTCGATCATCCTGGGCCGTCCAAAGGTGTCCCACATGGCTCTGGGGCTCTTCGAGAAAAGAGGCAGGACTGAGGCCCGGGGGCTGTGAGTGAGCAGACCCTGCCCTCCCCTCTAGCGTTGGCTTATGTCTCAGGGGTGCCTGGGGAGACTTACCTTGAATAAACAGGCCTGCTGGCTGTAAAGCTTTTGCCGCTCACATTTTCTAGTGAAAGAAACAAAAACCCAGGCGAGGTTCAGGGACTTGTCTCCCAGGACAGGAGCCGAAGCCCAGGCGTCCTGACTCCCTGTCCCTCGTGTCTCGCACCGTGGGCGGCGCAGACGGCAGTGCAGTCCCTCCAGCGCTGCGTTGTGCCAGGCGTTGCACCCTACTGAGAGCACGGGGTGAGCCGCCCACCCGCTCTGTGCCACCTCCTAGGGAGCGTGCGGTGCGAAGCGGGCACCACCCATGGCAGCGTCGGGCACGGTGCTCACCACGGAGCAAGCACTGGACAAACCGCAGCTGCCGTCGTCACTCTGCCTCTCTGCTCCACGGTCCTGAGACCAAGGCTCCCAGCAGCCACTGGACTCTGATCCTCCCTCCCCTCCGCCTGTCCCCACCGAGGGAGAAGCTGCCTGTCTGCAACGAGAGTTGATCCAAATAAAACGCTTGCCACAGTTCCTGGCACGTAGAAGGGTTCCGTCAAGCTCGGCCAATATTGTCACAACTGTTACGGTATCACCTGTCCTCCCTCCGTCCCTCCTGACTAGAAGACATCAAGACGGTCTCTTTAGCCTGGAAGTGCCAGCATCTCGCGCCTCTCTCCCGGCTGACAGTTGGCACCACTTTGCATTCCCTCCTTCTGTGGACCTATTCATTGCTCCCCACTTTCCTTTGGCTTCTGGAAATTAATTATCAGTGATTTGTTAAGTTCATTAGCTCTGTCTCTCAACGGCACGGAAGGCCTGCCATCTGGACCCGCATTTTCACTTCCATGCGCGTTGTTCCGTAATTACACAATAAGCGGTGTCACCCTGTGAAGCCAGGCCGAAGGCACTCGGCCTACCCCTCCTTTCTTCAGACGTAGAAAACCTCTCCCCAGGACGAGCTGGTGTCTCCTCCCTGCCTTGGAGCTGCCACGCCTTCAAACAGAGCCCCCACCAGCTTTCTCTTCCTAAACACGAGCCAAACCCACGCTAAGGGCCGGGTCCTGTGTAGGTGCTGTTCTCAGAGTCTCTTATTAACCTACAGTAATTCTATGAGGTCACCATTGTCAACTCACTTACAGATGAGGAAACTGAGGCTCAAAATAATGAAGTAACTTGCCCAAAATAATCCATGATTTGCAAGTAGTCGAGCCAGGATTTGAACCCAAGTCCTAATTGCATACCAAAAAATCCTCAGGCTGAGTGCAGCAGGATCCTGCAAGCCCACCCCTGGCCTTTTTGCTAAATGTGACTCCCTCCTACCTTCCTCTACAAGACCTTTCAGATCTGGATTCCTTAGCTTAGTTCCATTTCGTCTGCCCCTTCCAGCTATAGCCCAGCTCAGCCCCCTGCTTCGCAGATGCCAGATTCTCGACAGGCGGACACACGTGACTTAGTGTGAAGAATGGAGTCTCCTTAGGAGACTCACTACATGGTAATTGCTGCCTGCCTGGATTGTCTCACTTAGCCACACAACAATCTTATCAAACCACGGGAGTTATCAGACCCATTTTGCAGAAGGGAGACCAAGGTATAGACAGGTTGAGCCACTGCCCAAGGTCAGCCAATTACTGAATTATAGAACCAAGGTTTGAAGCCAGGCACTGTGCCCCCGGAGTCTATTACCCTCCCTCGCAAGGGAAGAGCCAGCTACACTTCTGAGACAGAGACTACTACAGAGATAAGGGCCCCGAGCATGGAAGATGGGGTCTAGCATGTCATGAGATGCACAGCGACAGAGACTCCCACAACTCCATTTCAGACAAGGGAAACTCTGTTTTCAAGTAAAAAAAACAATCAGAAGGGAAGAAGATTCTTGGAACATTCACTCAACAAACATTTACTAATAGATAGCAAGGGCCACACTGGGTGCTGGGGGCACAGAGGACACGAGACATGTACACCCCAGTCCTCCAGGGGCCACAGACTACTGTCACAAAGAGGTGAAGTCAAGGGTCTCCAGGGAACACATGGCAGAGGGACCCCATCTAACCCACCAGGTGATGAGAGAAGGCTTCGCTGGCTGAAGAAGGAGTGTTTCAGCGGAGACTGAGGATGATGGAAATTGCCCAGAGGACATGTAGTGAGTGTGTGCATGAGTGTGTGCACGCATGCGTGTGTATCCATCCCAGGAGGTGCATATTACAGGCTGAGAGAACAGTGCATTCGAGCCCAGAGTTGAGCACAAGGAAGGTGCATCTGAGGAACCCAGAGAAGCTGGCACCACCTGGCTAGCATCAGGGGAGCCCATGTATTCATTCAACAAATGTTTACCAAATGCTCCCGGGGACCTCCTTGTCTGGTAGCTGCTTGCTAGTTGTAGCAAACGTGGTCTGCCTGGGAAGTCAGTCCTAGAGCTGCCTCCTTGCTGAGCTCCTCAGACAGCCTCCAGGTCTGTGCCTCACCCTCTCACCAGCTCTCCCTCAGGTAAGTTTCACCTGTCTCTGTCTTGAGGATCACCCCCTCCAGCGTCTCCTGGCACTTCGCCCATAGTCCTCATCAACAGAAGCACAGCTGTTTACATAGGAAGGCCACGGGGCTAATGTTTGTACAGGCCAGCCCTGCGCCAGGGGCTTTCGAACACCCTTTCATGAACCCAATCAACACACCTAAAATGTAAGTGCTGTTATTAGCCCCACTTTACAGATAAAGAAACTGAGGCTCAGGGAACTGCAGTGATATTTGTCCCACATCACAAAGCTGGTCATGCTCTTCCCAGAATTCCCTGCTCCCTCCTTCCCAAAGAAATACTGCCCCGAAGTCAACCCCTGCCCTTCCTGGAGGGATTGCCAAAAAGACATGTTGAGCAGCTTCTCCCTGACATCTTTTATCAGCATGCCACGTCTCAGAAAACAAATAGATTCTTTCAAAAGTTCCCGTGGAATGCAAAATTGTGAGCCACTAGCAGAGAGGAAGTGGAGCAACCTCCCTTCGTTTGGCCAAGAGTGTGACCCCGGGGGAGACTGGACAATTAGATCCCTCCAGAACGTCCAAACTGTCCCTGAACAGTTTCAGAACAAGCACCTACTATGTGCCAAGCCCAGTTTCAGGCACATTTGGAGACAGAGAAGAAACATAGCACAGGAGCCTGTTCACAAGGATTCCACAGCTAGCGGCTGAAACACAAGAAACTGTTCGGTTTCTGCAGACCCACTCAGTCTTATAAAAAGGAAAAAAGAAAGAAACTGGTAGGGGCCAAAGCAAAGCCCTAAAGCCTCGGTTCTCAGCCAGAGGGTCGCCGGCCCCCATGCAGCGGAGGGGAGTCCTCAAATGCCTCCATCAAACCCTGTCTCCTGCATAAACCGTGCTCTGCTCACATGCATACGGCTCAGGGCTGAGTAAAAAGCAAACTCAGTTAAAAGCGTTACACAGCGGAAGCCTTGGGGATGAGACCACATAGGACTTCACTTCCTGCAAACTACAGTTCTTGGATATTTGGAGTTTTATAATGACTATGTATAACCTTATAAATTTTTAAATAATCTAAATTAAAAATGGTATGAAATGCATGGTAGCTTTTATCCTTGCATATTTTCTTAGACCATGCATGCTCAAGGTCCAATTAGGACCTGGCAGGGCAGGGAAGGGGAAGTCTATGAAGCTTTTTGACATTCAAAAGTGCTCCTTGGGAAGGTTGGGCCCCAGGGGTGAGGGTCTTTTAGCGCTGTGCTCTTCTTTGGCATGGTGGCTGCCCTCCCTGGAGGCTTACTATTCCAAGGCTGAAGCCATCTCATGCTCTATTAATAATTCACAGGTACAAACAATAATGCCAGCTGGAGATCCTCTGTGGATGGGGGAGGGGCTTCAGAGGAGGCTGGGGGGATAAATCTCTCACCATCTAGGAGCAAACGTCCACTTAGGTGCCCACCCAGGGAGACACAAGACTTCAAAGCACTTTAAGAATCAAGCTCCAGCCTGAGGGGGCTGAACCTTGGAGATACTCTCGAAGACACCTCCCACATTCCCCCCAGGACTAGTGGCATTCCTGGGAATACCCAGCACGAGGCCCCTTCCCCACCCAGGAGCACTAGGTGGACCCAGTCAGCCACTGGACAGGGAGGCAGCATGCACATTCCAAGGATCACTAAACCAGGAGTCAGGAGAGTGGGTTCTAGTCCCAGCTCTGCCACTTACGTGCTGTGTGACCTTAGATAAGTGGCTTAACCTCTCTGAGCTTTAGCATACTCATATAAAAGGACTGAAATAGTTTAACCAAAAAAGGAACACAAATGACCTTAAAAGCAATGAAATGGGATGCTCATAATTAAAGAAATACATAATTAAAGAAAACAAGATGCTTCTTTTAGACCATTAAACCAGCAAAAAAGAAAAATGCAAATAATGCTCAATATAGGAAAAGGTGTGGGAAAACGAACTTCTCATATACTGTGAAGATGGTACAGCCTTTCTGGACAGCAATTAGGCAATAGCCATCATCATATAAAATGCATCTTCCCTTTGACTGAGCGCCTCCACTTCCAGAAGTTTGTCCTGTAGATCTAGCCATACAAGTGCACAGATTCAGACGTACAGGACGTTTCTTTGTAGCAATGTTTACAAGAGCAAAAAGACTAAAAACGATCTAATGTCCCTCAACGAAAGTCATGTCATGAGAGGCTGTGGTGCTGAGAAAGGAACCAGCAGGTCTCTTAGCTCCACAGGAGAGAAATGAACAGGCGTGCCCCCATTTTGAACAGGGAGAGAGAGATTATCTATGTTTTTATATGCAGAGAGCACTTCTGGAAGTTTCCACATGAAGCTGTTTTAATAGCTGTCTCTGGGAATGGGACCCCAAGGTCTGGAGTAGGACGAAGACTTCTTTTCATTTTCTGTGCTTCCGACCTATTTAATTTTTTAAACGAGGAATTAAATTTTCAATAATGTTGAGACGCCAGGGTTTGATTTCGCCCACACCGGGAGCAGCCTGGCCGTAGGAACGCTGCGTGCCGCCGCGGTGAAAGCGTGCTGTAACCTGTAGAGGATCACGTGCACGCACAGCGCTCCTGCGTCCCGTGGCCACGGGTACGTTTTAGAGAAGCAGACCCCACTCGAAGGTGCCATGAACAGTGAACGCGGACGGGTGCCCCTGCGTCCTGAGTTCACACCACGCCCATCCCCAGAGGTGTTCCAGGGTCGGACCAGCCTTTACCCAGGAGGTTCGGAGTAGCGAGGGGCGTCTTTAACAGCCCCACCGCCACCACCCCTGGGGACAAACACCTCTTCATGGATGCATTTCAGCTGATGGACCCACTTCAAGGCCAGAGACTGGTTCCCAAAGAGCAGGTCTGAGGGATGCATGAGGGGTTTGCTTGCAGGTGGACGGACCCCAACACCAGGCCGCGAGTCCCACCTCTCCACGGAAGCAGGCGTTGTCCCCCACTCTCCCTGACCCCCGGCTGGGTGCCTGGCACACAGGCCACACTCGGCAGCATCTGTGGATGGGGGAGTCAGTGGCTGTGGACGGCCAGCCTGCCCAGGAGCTCACAGACTGGTGGGTCTGGAAAGGCTCTCAAAGGGGAGCCTCAGCCTCACGCGCAGGTGTGACTTGCTCAAGGCTCCTGGCAAGGGACAGAGCCGGGGCTCAAACCCAAGACTGGTGAGCCACTCCCAGCATCTCCTGCCTCCTCATCCCCCAAGCATGCACAGAGTCACAATTTCCCCGATGTGACATACGGCGAACACTCCTCCCATCCACACCATCTCAGGCTTTAAAGGCTTTTTAAAATTGGTTTCCAGTCTGACATTTTTGTAAAGTACCCAGACCATCCAGACCCATCAACCCAGCCTTGCAGTTTAAAAAAGAAAAGGAAAGAAAAGAACTATTCTCACCATGTGCTGAGTGTAAGTTAGGACAGTGTCTATGCAGTACCTACAAGAAGCCAGGAAGCTCACTACCTCCTTGGGGAATGGACTCGAGGTCTCTCCTGGACTGGGCCAGACCACTTGGATGCGCAGAAGCAGTCCGACCTCATCAGAAACCGTGTCCTCTGGTCCAGAGATGAACCAAACAGTCTCCATCAGCTCATCTGTGTGTGCACGTTCCACTTTACGGAGAGCCACGGATCGTGTGTGCACATGATTGTGTGTGCACATGATTGTGTGTGGTTTCAGTGCTGATCAGCGTTCCCGGAGGACCCCCAGCTAAGTGAGAGGGCACAGCAGTGGAAATCAGCCGTCGAGATGCCACTCCCAGCTCAGCTCCCATCCGGCTGGTGACTGCAGGGAACTCATGTCCCCTCTGTCTCAGTGTCCCATCTGCAAAGTCAGGATGGGGACCGGAACCCCTCTCAGGTGCTCTCCAGTTCATGTAAGACTATGTCAATAATTCCTTGGGGATGAGAGGTGGAAACCCCAAAGGCAAAGATTTTGCATGAATTGATGAGCAACAGCTCAGGACAGACCCAGCTCCCACCCTGGCAAACAAAGAAGCCCCCTGGAACCCACCGTGTGGTGTCAGGGAGCACCATGCACTGTGGACCCCCTGCTCACCGCCTCCCCTGGCACCTTCTTCCCACCCTGCCTGCGGTCAGGCCCCTGCCCCTGCGCCTCTCATGGCAGTGCTGGTCCCAGCCCTGGCTCTTTCCTTTACTCCTCCGCCCATCCCGCCCTCTCTCACCACACCACCACCATCTCGAGCCCCGTCCCCCCGCTTCTGTACAAGCCTGAGCCAGAGAGTCCCAGGGGGCTCTTCATCACATTTGAGAAACAAACCTTTGAACAAATGTGGGTAATCGCAAAGATGAGCCCAGCAGGATAACCAGGAGAGCCCATCTCACTCCTGGCACGATGCCCCAGCCCTGGCTACCAACACACACGCATGCACACAAGTGCACACACATTCCCCAAATCCCACGCCTCTTCAGCAGAGAGCTGGGAGTGAGTGTCCGCAGGAGAGATCCCACCGACTCACCTCACCGGAAGCCAACTTCCAAGAGCAGGCCTTCCCCTCCTCCCTCCAGCTCTGGGCGCTCGGGGATAGCATGCCCCCTCCTGCCCTGGTGCCCACAGCCTGCATTGTGTATGTAGGAGCCACAGAAAGTACTGCAGCCAAGAAAGGCACGTCTGGAGCCCAGGGCCCAAAGCCCAGGCTGGCGGTGGTTGCTAAGAGACAGAGGATGCCCAGCTGGAATCGTGACTGAGCTTTCTTGTTTGCGCAAGAGCAAGACGAAGAGGAAGGGAGAGGATGTGTTTGCTGTGATGAATTTCAGCCTCCACCAGATCCTGCCGGAGGAAGAAAAGATATCACTTAGGATTATACCCAACGATATTCAGTCTCTCCAGCCTTCTGGCGTCAGAAAAAGCTATAAGCCCCATTCCTTCCCTATGCCTTAAATATCTGCCCTGGAAAACTAAGCCAAAAAAAAAAAACAAAACCCTGGGCGAGGGTAAAGCTAGCCGTTTTATTTTGTGAGGCACAGTGCTACGGAGGAGCAATTCGAGTCCAGGCTGCGGGCTCGGACTGTCCCATTCAATCCCAGCTGCTCTATTTCCTGCTTCCTGCTCTGTGTCCCCGGGCAAACTGCTTTCCCCATCTGTGCCTCAGTTTCTACTCGAGTACAAGGAGCTAATATAAGTTCCTCTGAGGGGCTGTGAGGATGAGGCCCGGTAACCCCGGGGAAGCACGCAGCACGGTGCCCGGTTCTCAGGACCCACGGATGTACCCTTTCACCAGGCGCGGACCAGCAGAGCTGGACTTCCTGGTGCCGCTCATTGCTCTAGATGACGAATCTCAGCTGTGCAATGGTCCGAACCAGTTGCTCTGGGACTGGCTCAGGTTGGGTGAGGGGAGAGAGGGTCATTTCCACGAGACCTTCTCTGCCCTGTCCTGCCCCGGGGGGAGGCAGCGCCCACCTTGCCAGCCTCCGGGGAAGGTGCCCTGGGCCAGTGTCTCCACAGCCCCAGCTCTGCTCTCTTCGCACGCAGGCCCCAAGCACCTCCCCACTGCGCCCCATCGGGCACTGGGCGTGGAACAAGAACATCGTGGACACAGCCCTGCTCCCGTCACCCCCGTCCCCGCCCAAAGCTTATAGCTGCCGAAGCCTCCTCAGCCCACACAGACTCGGCCCCCTTCCTGCCCCAGCCAGACCCTCTGCCAAAACCATCCTCAAAACCCACAACTCCTCACCCAACTCACGAGGCCCTGACATTGCTCCTAAATCCCAAGTGGATGAAGGCAAAGATAAGAGGGAAAACAGAAGGACGTGACCTCTCCGGGCCCCGAGCGGGCCAATGAATCAAATTTCTAAATCCTAAATGGAGCATGTGCTCTGATGCATGGATTTACTTGTATAAAAAGTCTGGCACAGTATGACAATTCCTCAAAAATTAAACATAGAATTACCATATGATCCAGCAATTCCACTTCTGGGTATAAACCCAAAAGAAATGGAAGCAGGGTCTCATACAGATACCCGTACACATGTGTTCATGACATCATTATTCACAATACCCGAAGGTGGGAGCAGCCCCAGTGCCTGTCCAGGGATGAATGATCAATAAAATGTGGTCTATACAATGGAATCTGATACAGCCTTAAAAAGGAAAGAAATTCAGACTCATTCTATAACATGGATGAACCTTGAAGACATGCTAAGTGAAACAAGCCATTCACAAAAGGACAAATATTGCATGATTTCACTTATTTGAGATACCCAGAGGGGTCAAACTCATGGAGGCAGAAAGTAGAATGGTGGTTGTCAGGGGCTGGATTCTGGAGCCAAACTGCCTGGGTTCAAACCCTGGCTCTTCTACTTTCTAGCTGTATGACCTCAGGCAAGTTACGTAACCTCTCTGGGCCTTGGTTTCCCCATCTGTAAAAGACGGAGATCTGCACTTCCTTTGTAGGGTTATTGGGAGGATTAAATGAGTTCATCTATGTCAAGCATTCGGAAGATCACGAGCAACGTGGAAACACTGCACCAGCACCACTATTATTATTGGGTGGGGGGCGGGTGCCATCCTGCCCAGGGTCTGCCATCTAAGAGCACTTCTGCCTGCCTGCCTTTTTCCCTAGATTTGCTCAGGGAACATGCCCTGCAGCCTAAATCTGTAAGGAACCTGAGGTTGCCTGAGCAGGTAGGACCTCAGCCACATGGACAAACTCAGTCTTGGTCAACAAATCGTGGTGGCTGGGACGCAGAACAGAGCCTGCGGAGGGAGCCGAGTGCAGCTGCCGGGTGAGGACCACACAGCAGGACAGGCTGAGTGAGGACATCGTGGACCATGGCAATCCCTCCCTTCCCATCGGTCAGCACCAAAGCAGGGCACTTCCCTCTGCCCCAAAGGGCCGCTCAGGCCGCAAACAGCCTTTCCCTCCCTGAGCAGCTGTCCGTCCAGGGCCCACAGGGCGCCTCTAATGCCCTTTGCGAATTCTGCCCGCATCTCTCACCACACACGCCCTCGTCACAAACAGGCCCACTGAAGCAGCTAATTCAGACAAATTCCGCCTGGGCGCCGACAGCCTCTGGTGGATGTGACGACACAAACGAGGCCTTTCCTCAGGCTGCGCCCACCCGGCCCTGGGCCAGGCGCGGTGGGGGTGGGTGGTACCCAACCAGCAGCGCACGGCATGCAGGTCCAGGCCTCTGCCGGCCAGGCTGGGCACGGGCCGACAACAATTCCCCACAGCCACGAGCGCTTGCCACCGCCCCACCATGAGCGGGCACTGGAGACCCTTAGAAGAGCAGATGCGAGTTCTGTCCTCCGGAGGCTGTGACATTCCCCAGACGGCTCCACCAAAGTACCTTAAAGGCAGGACCGGGGGCCGGCGACCCAGACACAGAATTTCTTGGGAGTCTCTTGTATTACTGGAAACATTCTAGCCAATTTTGCATTCTAATCCATAACGTCCCATTTTTTCGTTTTACCAATAGTCATGATAATGCCAGGCAGTGATCTGTAATGAGCACGTGCCCTGTTTTAGGCACTGTCCTGAGCTCTCTCTACATCTCACTTCGCGTGCTGTGCCAAGCCTATGAGTGGGCACCATTGGCACCCGTGTTACAGATGAGGACATGAAGGCACAAAGAGAAGGGCCATGTGCCCAAGTGCCAGAGCTGGGACAGGAACCCAGCCTGCCCCCCAAGGACACTCCTTTATCAGCCTCCTAGATATAACATGTAAAATGGTATTTAGTCACTTAACTGCCCATCCCTCAAATTTTTTAAGTGAAACTGAATCTCCAGGACCATTGCCCCAGGGAGCCCTGTGGCTGCATGCATGGCCAGGCTCACTGGCCTCCCCGCCGAGACGTCCAAACTCTTACAAGACCTGCCTGAGAAGTTCAGGTTCTAGGTACTGCGAACTGAGAAGCCCCTCTGCCGGCCACGCCCCCTCCCCTGGATTCCCAGACCCTGGCCCCTGCGGGCTTCAGTCTGGCCCCTCTGTGGGCTCAGGTGAGCTCAGTTCCCAGACGAAACCCCTTCCCTCCCCCCCCCTCCCCGTCCCTACCACAGCGACAGGTTTTAGAATTGTAGCATGTCATTTCCCAGCTCCAACACCTGAGGGCCTCTGGGTTCCCTGAGCCTCCGGCCACCTCCAGAGCTGCCCCATACAACAGGTACCTGTGCCACCGTCCCATGGCCAAGACCTTGTACCCAAATTGTCCAGTGGAGCGTCAGCTTGTCCCCTGTCCCAGGCCACCAATCCTGCAATCAGCCCATTCCCACCACCCCTTTCTGAGTCCTGGGCTCAAACCCTAAACTCCAAATTATAACCCAGCAGAATCTAAAGTGCCAAGTGCCCCCTTGCTGTGCTTCCAAGGATCACCCACCCTCACTTTTCACTGCATTTCCCCCTCTCCTGGGGCCCAGGCACCACCAGACTCGCCAGTCCCACCTGCCAGGACACGCTGGAGACTCCTGCGCCTCTGGGATGGGCGCCTTGTCCACCTGCCTGAATCCCCAGCACCGGCGGGGCCAGCACCCCGGCTCCTGGCCCACCCCTCTCCTGCCTAAATGAAGACCCCCGCACAAGAGGGAGAACAGCGACACGGTCACGCAGGAGGAAGCGGCCAAAGATGAGCGTTTTTGGTGGGCATGAAATGAATCACTGGCAGTCCCACTTCCGGGACAGTCCGCTTGAGTGTTGAGATGAAAACAGTCAGTAGCTCCTGTTCCCAGGTCACAGCGTAAAGCTGGGTGAGCCTGGAAACCGGGGAGACACGTGCTCACAGCAGCCTTAGTCACAGAGCCAAAGGGTGGCGGCCGTCCAGGTGCCTGCCCGTGGATGAACAGATACACAAAATGTTGTCCTTACAGACAACGGAATATTATCCAGCCTTAAAAAGGAAGGAAATTCTGACGCATGCTGCAATGTGGATGGACCTTGAGGACATCGAGCTTAGTGAAACAAGCCAATCACAAAAAGACAAACACTGTGATTCTGCTCATATGAGGGACTGAGGGTAGTCAAATTTATAGGGACAGAAAGTAGAATGGTGGCTGCCGGGGCTGGGAGAGGGGAGCACGGGGAGTTGTTGATTAATGGCTATGGAGCTCTGCTTTATAAAATGAAAAAGTTCTAGAAATTGGTTGTACAGCAATGCGAATCTACTTAGCACTACTGAACTGTACACTGTTAAAAGTGGTACATTTTATGTTTTGTGTATCTTACCCCAATTCAAAAATTTTAAAATAAAGGTGGGGAGAAGGCTATTTTGCAAGTAGATTACATGTAATCACATATAATCCATCTCCTATTTGCTTGGAATCGCATTTATAAGAAGCTGTGCTGACGGGTTTGGGGAGGAAAAGATCTGGGTGTTTCCTGGGCCCCTAAAAGGTGACGCTGGCACCACCCCAGGACTTGCACCCCTGCTCGCTGCCCGGTCCCCTGAGTCGCTCTGATTTGTCATTTCTGGACAGCCCAGGGCCCTTGCTATGTCAGATCTGGATGTCTTTGCTGTCACTGTGCTGCCGGGCCGGCGGGCCACGGAGCGGACGTCCCTGCCGCTGCCGAACGCTTCCCGCAGCACTCTCAGGCCCAGGGTCCGGGAGCTCCCAGCGGGCAGTCCCCAACCGTGGTCAGATCCTCCCGAGAGGCTGGGGTGGCCTCACTTCCGCTCCCCAAGGAGGTGTGTTTGCTCTGCCCCCCACACACATTTCCCCATCCTGCCCCCCCACCTCCTCCCACAGCCCCCCAGTTGTGTGACAAATGTTTCAGGAGGTCCTGGGGACACCATCTCATTCTGCAGGCGTCATTGTGCCTGACCCATACCCAAATACCCAGGCCCCAGTCTCCCGGGTGACACCTGAGGGCCCCGGTTTCCTGGCAACCAGGAACAATGGCCCCTGGGAAAAGCACACAGATTTGGGAAAGGGCGGCCTTTTCTCTCTGCGCCCCTGGGTAGGATGGGGAGCTCCACTTCTGCAGGCAGAGTCTCGAGTCCAGCCTCGGAGGAGAGGGGCCTCCTGTGCCCACCTGCTCACCCTACCTGAGCTGCACGACCTCTCCCACCTAGGGTGCTCTAGCCGCCTCTCTAAGGGACAAAAGCCCCTCTGAGCAGGCCCACTGCCCATCTCTCCCTCGGCAGGCACCCCTGCACCACAGGCCCAGGTCTGGACTTTGTCCCCCCACCCCGAGCTGATCAAGGTGTTTAGACTTGTGTTCTGGTGACTTCTGTTGTCACCTTTTCCCCTTTGATTTCCTGGCTTCCCAGTTAGATGATACGGTCCCGGAAGAGAGGAGAAAACTCAGGTGTTGACATCAGACAGTACTTGGATGAATAAGCATCCCTCCTGGCCACTCACTCACTCACTGTGCGAGCTGGGCAAGTCACCAGGCGAGAACTCTCAGCGCCCCATCCATGAAACTGGGAAAAAGCACCTCCAGGTGTCGGGCAGCTCAACAGGAGCGCGTGAGTGCGCAGCAGCTGTCAGCGACTCCCTTCCTGGTTCTGGAGCGTGGAAAGTCGCAGAGACCCCGATGATCTGAAAGAGACTGAGCAGGTCCCAGGCTGACTGTGCCCTTCACCTCATGCCCCCTAACTGCAGACGGCCGGGAGAGCTGAACTCCAGGGGTGCAGAATCCAGCCCCCAGCGCCCCCCCACAGAGGCCAGGGCTCTGATGAAGGGCTGGCAAGCCCCCTCTCAAAGCAGGGTGTCTCTAGAGAACCCAGGTGTGTTGTGAAGGTTGCTATTGGTGAAATGACTCCTGCCCGAATGGCTTTTTTTAACTCACCCAAGTCCTGCTCATCTAAAAAATTCCTTCTGATTGAAACCCACAAGGCAATTTCTGCAACATTCACTACCTGAATTTTTGAGTAATGTTCTTCTCTACCTCTGTAGTTCCTGGGACTTTGTGGCACCTCCCATTTCCAACCAGACAGGAAGGGAGGAAGGGCTGTGGCTTCCATTTTTCCACAGCACAAGCAAACTCAAGGTCAGCGAGGCCATGGCGGGGTAGGGAGCTAATGTGCGCATTACTGGGGGCAGCGTGCGCATACAGCTCAGCCGGCCCTGCTGGCAGAGAAACCGGGAGCAGAGGCAGAAGCCGGGAGTGCAGATAAGAGGGGACAGAGGGCCCCTGGTCTAGGAGAGCAAAAGCTGCTCAAAATCACAGACACAGGGAGAAGACAGGCAGCAAAAACACCGCAGCCAGGTGACGCCAAGGCCAAGGATGCAGCAAGGCAGGAGCGCTCCAGACAAGGGCTCAGGTGCGGCAGGTCAGACTTCCCATCACCAGACGCAGCAGCACCAGCGAGCAGCAGGGCAGAGGCCCAGGCTCAGGCACCCCTTCCCCAGGGGTCCTCCAGGGGCCCCCTCCAGCTCTGGTGCCTCTGTTCTAGGCCCCCTGAGAACCACAGTCCTCTCCTGCATAGCACCCCTCTCTGCTCCTTTGCTGATTAGAGTAATGGCACGTTTGCTTTCCGTCTCTGCCCTTTACAGCGCGGCTAAGCCCTGCACCACCGGCCACCTGAGGTTTTGGATAATACTCCTCCCCTCTAGCTCACGCCACTGCCATCCCCACCAGCACCCATCAGCAGAGCCCACAGCCCTTTTTCTCACCATGGTACCCGCAGAGACCGAAATGAGGCAGACACACTCAATATTTGCTGAGTGTGTTGCAGATGAAAGATTAAAGATCTAACCCAAGAAAAACCAGAAGCCTACAGGCCCAGACTAAGGAGACCCCTGTGCCCATGGACTCTAAGGCACGGCTTGATGGATGGCACCCAGCACGCAAGGCGGAGCAGCCTGGGAGCCGGCAGAGCCGCCTCATTAGTGCCCGGGATTCTTTGCCCTCTGCCATCGCTCCAGTGTGCGTGCCTGTGTGTGTGTGTGTGTGTGTGTGTGTGTGTGTGTGTGTGTGTGTGTGTTGGTACACAATTCCATCCTCTCCCCAGGAGGGAGGCCCTTCAAGGTAACAGAGGGCCTGAAGAGCCAGGGCAACAGCACAGCGGCTGCTTACACAGCTGACGTCACCAGAGCCTCGGGCACTGCCTGCCAGCATCCTCGCGCCAGCCCTGTGCAGTAGGGCCCCCATCTTACAGATGAGAAAATAGGCTCAGGAGTTAGATTTTGGGTTCAGAGTCACATGGCTAGAAATAGCAGCTGCAAGACTTGAACGCAAAGTCCTCCCTCCCAACCAGAGTGCACCGAGCTTAAACGTAGGAGTCCAGCCAGGCACGGTCTTGAAAAAGAAAAGTAGGGTTCCCTTGGGAGGCAGAAAGCAAGAAACAGAAATGAATCAGCAAGGGTGAAAGAGGCGAGCTTGGTGCCTGGGGAATGGAGCCGAGCACAGCGAGAACGCCCGCCCGTGCGGGTCAGGCTGGGCAGCCCGAGACCCTGGGAGACCAAAGGCCCCAAACCTGAGCCCAGCGCAGAGGTAAGTCCAGCGGGGCAGCTGTCCCCGGTGCTGTGCTCCGGGCCTCCTCAGAGGGACCACTCCGCCAGAGATGGAGGGCTGCAGGCGGGATTTAAACACCCTTGGTCCTGCCTCCTGTCCTGAAAGGGGCAAAGCTGGAGACCAGCTCAGGGGGTGGGTCTTTGGTTAAATACATTTCCCTTAGGCATGGGAAGGAATAACTCTATTTTGCCTGCCCTAAAGAACACCCCAGGAACTGACACCCCGTGCCTGGGGAGGGATAAAGAAGGGATGGTGGCTGGCAAGGCACTGCAGACCCCTACGTGGGCTCCTGAATTTCTGGGGTCCTTAGGGTGATGATGGAATTTAATGTTGGGAATTTAATGTAGGGCTGGCTAGCGTGAGGTGTCAGCATCTGCATTTAGCATTGGGTCTAAAGAAAGAGGACTAAAAAAACCATATTTTGAAGGTGCTATAAGTCATGATAAATTTGTCCAAACCCATAGAATGCACAACACCAAGAGTGAACCCTAACGTAAGCTATGGACTCTGGTAACGGTGCGTGGGTTCGTCCGTTATGACAAATATACCACTCCAGTGGGGGGTGTTGATAACGGGGAAGCTGTGTGTGTTAGGGGGTCAGGGGGTATAGGGGATATCTCTGCACCTTGCACTAATTTTGCTGTGAACCTGAAACTGCTCTAAAAAATAAAGAACGTTTTTTAAAAAGGGCTTTTCCATGAAGCTGAGGAAGTTGATATTTCAAGGGCCCTCACTCGCACTGGCCCCAACAGTGTGAGTAGGTCACAAACAATGTGTCCATAAGGCATTATAATTTTGTAAATTTTGTCAAAGCAATATTTTTGTATCCTTGCTTTTAGAAATCTTCTCATCCAAAAAAAAAAAAAGTAAAACAAAAGGCTTCAGGCTCTTCCACCCCCTGCAACGCCCCCCCCCCACCCCTGCAAAAAGAACAACAACACCACAAAAAAAAACCCATCTCCTTCTTACAGGAAAATACAAACTATCTCTGCCAGGCTTTTTTACAGAGTACCGATGGGCATGACTTGGCCCACCCCAACAGGCTGCTAATGCCAAGAAATGAGCAGAAATGAGTGATCCTTCATGTTTAACAAAGCTCCTAATTGCAGAGCGTGCAAGATTTGGAGGCACATTGTTGGTGAATAGGAGGCAACACCGTGTCCTCGGGCATGAGGAGACATGCCTGGGGGCAGGGGCCGGGTCACAAGGAAGGCTCTCCACCCAGGTCCCTTCTGGGCTTGAGCTGGTGTTAACAACGCAGACGGGATCCGAACAGATTGAACAGCCGAGTCCTGCCTGTTAGAGTCAAAACGGATAACTGTCACGCCTCGCCCCCAACAAAGACTGATGCTCTCAGAGGTCAATGAGCTGGAAAGACCAGCACACACCCTGCCAACCTGGTCTCCACACCAAGCGGATGTGCAGTGAGATCAGATAAAAGGGAACCTTTTTGCTGATTTACCTCCAGTCCCCCAACAGCATTATAAACAACTGCATTTTTATTTCATTTTATTTCTTTAAGAATAATGTTTTCCTCCTCCTAAATAATAAAGGAAATTCTTTATAGACTCTCCCCAGTCAGGAAGCACGAGCTACTAACTGAAGCACTTTGGAGAGAGATCCTGTCTTCATGGCTCATTTCTCCCTTGCTGGAAAGAACTCTGCATGTTTGATATCCAGACAAAATTTCCAGAATCTCAGCTGCATTTGGTTGCTTAATTCTCTTTGTTAAAAAAACAAAAATCAAACTACGAATTATCAAAAAACACACCTTTGGAAAATTTTGCTCTAACATATTCTAAGTATAGGATGAGGATTAAGATGCTGGAAATGTCTGGGCGTGGCGGCTCACACCTGTAATCCTAGCACTCTGGGAGGCTGAGGCGAGAGGATCCCTTGAGCTCAGGAGTTTGAGGTTGCTATGAGCTGTGATGAATCCACCAGTCCAGGCAACAGAACAAGACTGTCTCAA
The DNA here is from genome assembly GCA_963575035.1 of Avahi laniger. NCBI lineage: Eukaryota > Metazoa > Chordata > Mammalia > Primates > Indriidae > Avahi > Avahi laniger. The sequence goes on along the minus strand of CAUYSK010015295.1, from coordinate 20,890 downwards.
TTCCAAAAAAATGGAATTGTTTTCTTTTGTTCTCTGCATATCCTACTGTTAGAGGAACTTGGACTTAACTATCAAGAAAAATAAAAGCCTAATGTGTTTTGATGGCCTGGTTCCTGGAATCATCATATTTAATCCATGGTCAACAATTTGAGATTGGTCCTTATTGTACCCTTTTTTCAGATGAGAAAACTGAGTCTCAATAAGATTAAGCAACTTGCCCCAAAGTTGTGACCTAGCCAGTAAGCAGCAGAGCTGCTGGATTCCAGAGTCTAAACTTAACTTCCCTGTTATGCCTGAGCCCCCATTAAGGTTACAGTTGACCCTCGAGCAACATGGGTTTGAACTGCACAAGTCCACTTAGACCCAGATTTGTTTCAACTAAATGAAGATGGAAAATACAATATTGGCAGGATTTGAAACCTGAATATATGGAGGGCTGACTTTTCGTATATGCAGGTTCTGAAGGCTTATCACCAGACTTGAGTATGCACAGATTTGGTAGCCGCTGGGGGAAGGGTGGGCTGGAACCAATCCTGAGTACACGGAGAGCCGACTGTATTTGGGTAGCACCAGACAACACTACACGCAGAGTCCTGCGGGAAGCTGCATGATGGCATCCCCATATAAGGACCTCAGAGTCACCTGTGCCTTCAGAAATGCACAGTTGACACCTGCATTCACCTCCGCCATCAGCAGATGGCACTTATCCGCAAGGGACACACTCCTACAGGGAGCCCAGGGGACAGGGACTGTGGTCTGCGGTCAATGTTCAAATGACCAGTGGTGCACAGCATTCCCCGAGGGACAACTGAGGTCTCACGCCACGTCCAGCTGGCTATGACAGATGCTATTTGAAATCATCAATAAATCAGTTCCAGCCCTTGCTTACAGTTTACTGTGAGGATCTGCCCAAAATGTTTTCTTCTCCTTTGTTTCCTGTAAACGGAGTTGTGACTTGTAGGAAACTGGTTTGTTTTCTCCAGTTGCCTTTACAGATTATTCCGAAACCCAGAGGCGGTGACCACATTTCAATATAACTGAGACAGAGGGTGGGGGGCGGGTGGTGTTGGAACAGCCGTGTAACTGACGTGCGCACCTCTGTCCTGGTGAAATACGATTTTTCGCTTCCGTTCGTTTTCTTTCGTATTCCATTTAATTCATTCCATGGGCACCGAGAGGGAAAAAGCCAGGCTACCAGCCAGCCATCAAATTCTCACAGCCTACATCACCCACTTGAGAAATCAGCTGCACCGCCGCACCACCAGCCAACACCGTGCCTAAACCCAAGACCGCATCTAATTCCTCCTGCTACTTCCTGCGCCGGACAAGTGACTGCAGGCGGCAAGCTTGTAATAAGCCGGTTGGGTGAATAAATCCGTCCATCCATCCAGAGAAGGAAGTCAGGCCGGGTCCCCATGGCCGAGCCGGGGAGAAGACTCCGGAGGGGGGAGGGCTACATTTCAGCTGTCTCCAGAATTCCCGCCACCCTCAGGAGGGACACGCGCCATGGGAAGTCTACTTCGCAAACGTCAACAGGAATGACGTTAAGGGTTCTCGACCACAGCCAGGAGCCCTGGAGGAGAGGCTCCCTGTGCGTTCCCATCCGCAGCCTGCCCTCTTGTCTCCTCCCTCCTAAACGTGTTCTAAAGCCCGTGAGAGGAGAGCTGGTCACACACACAGATATTAATAGATACATAAATAAGAAGTGGTTTTGCCCTTGTGTTTGTTTTGTTTTCTAAGAAAAGAGTATTACTAACTTGATCAGAAAACAGTTGGTCTGTGAGAAAACCAAAACCTCCACCCACAAGCGCACTGTTCTGGACCCTGGGGCGCCCCTGGTTGTTTGGGGAAGCCCATGGGTGCCATAAAAGTCCAAATACAAACTGCTAAATGGCTTCCTCCAAAGTCCCAGGTAATAAATACTGTCCCCTTTGAGACCTGACGGGTCCAAAGGATTCCCCTAGAAATATGGCACATGGAGTTCCGGGGGCCTCCGTGAACGGGGAAACCCCGTCTTTGAATTCTCCTGTGGAGGCACTGGGGTCTCCGTGGGACACGGTGTGCTCCCCCGAACAGCTGGAGACCCCCAAGTGGGCAAAGCCTCTCACAAGCTGGGTGCCCTGGGGTCTCAGTCAGGTGCCGACGGCCGCCACTAGGAGTGGAGTGGACGGCAGCACGGACGCCTCTTTGTGCTCGTTCCTGGCACTTAGCCCGAGGCTCTCCTCTTCCTCTCCGTCCTTCCCTGGCCCCTGCAGGGCGATGAAACCCCAGCGTGGCTTTTCCCCTTCCAGCCATCCCTCATCCCGGCCACATCCCTGGGAGCGGGAAGCTCTCTGGCTTTGGTGGTGGGGCGGGTGAAAGAGCGGCCCCTGTCTCCCTGCCAAGGGGGTGTCGCGCCACCAGAATTTATGTGCCAGCTTTCCTTGTACCAGCTTCTCCCAGGTTACCTCCCCACCCATTAGTACCCCATTAGTTGCCATGTGTGTCTCCCTAACTGTCACCGGCCCACACTGCCTCTTTGTTCCCCTGCAGCTCTCAGGCCGGCCCCTCCGGACAAGGGGCTAAGCCGAAACTTCGAATTGTGAAGTATTTCCTCCCTCTCTCCTGTTCCCCCTCCCACCGCCCTCCTCTGGGCCCCAGAGCCTTTAGTAAAACAAACCCGCCAAAGGGAATTCTCCTCTCTGTTTGCACAGCACGAGTGGGCCCCGAGTTGCCTGGAGCCCCTCATTCTCCACAAACACACTTCCCCTCCTGATTGGTATTCAGTCAATACCTTCCTTTTCTAACCCTTCCCTGCTTGGCCCCCTCGATCTGCCGACAGAAGGGCCTTTGTTGAAGGAGCAGAGGGGTGCAAACACCAGGGCTCAGAAGACAACCAAGCTTCGACTTCAAAGGGGCAAATGAGTCACTGCTCAGCGGGCGATGGACCGGGTGTGGGGCAGGCCTAGGGGACAGCGGGCTCCTCTGGGCACCTCCAGTACCAGACCCGTCCACAGGAGAGTTTTGCCCGAGGATAAACCTTCCGTGTCTCTTTACAGATCGGACCTCATTTCCAAAGCAATCCGTTGATTTTTATTGTTCCAAATTTGACTCCAAAACGTGGGCCAGAATCTGGGGTCTGGTAAATATTTTGTTACACAGTTCGCTGGAACCGCTTTGCTGTAAGGGATGGCTTCCAACACCGGGACTCGGAACTTGGGCTAGGGGACTTCCAGGCCCCTGCCGTCTGCCAGCTGCATGTGTCTGCAAGCAGATTAACCATCCCGAACACCGCTCAGACGGCCTGTTCCCCACTTGCCAGCGCCCCCCTTCTCCCTTGGCAGGGGCTCTGCATCTAAAAGCACCCCAAGGTCATCAAGCCCAGGCCCCTCCAGCGGCTCCTGGCAGATGCGGATGCAGTTCCTTGGACGCCTCCAGGCAGGAGGCCACGGCAGAGCAGCCCACCTCCCCAGCCAGCGTGTTCAGGAGGCCTGCCTTGAGCAGATCAAAACCCACTTCCACCCCTGTACCCAGCTCCTGGAACAAATTGGCTCCCTCGTCCTCATGACAGCCCTTCACACAGATTTGAAAATTACTCTCCCGGTTCCTCTACGTTTTTTCTTCATCACACCAAACAGCCCAAGGCACCTGGATTATTTCCCACGTGCAATGGTTTCCAGATGTCTCCCGACGCCAGCTACCCTCCTCTAGAGCATGCTCAGTGACCTCCCCACAACCGCCCACAACGAAGCTCAGACCCTGGTACTGAACACTGTTCTCTGGGTGTGCTTGAATCCGCACAGACTAGAACAGGACTATCCCCTGTCCTGAAAAGGACACTCTGCCTCTGTTAATTCAGCCTGAGACTATTATACACTCACCCTTTCAGCCACCTCGGCACACTCGTGACCCCATCCTCAGCTCGAAGTCACAGGCCCTCTTCACAGGCACTGTCACCAGGTCCCCCCACTCAGTGCTTCCACAGTCACCTTCAGATTTGTCAATACTGAGCTTCCCCTCACTGATCCCAGCCCAGTTCATGGAGATCAATTTTCAATCTTCTTTCTGTCATCTTGAGTACTGTGGCCAGCCCTTTGCAGTTTTGTCCCTCCTACGAATCTGCTGACCATCCTGTCTGTACACTCATCCAAGTCATTAATAAAAATGAAAAACAGAGCAGCGATGCTAGATGCGAAGTAGACCAGTTTCCCATGGCGCATGTCCCTCCTGAAGGTGGCAGGTTCAGCGATGCTAAGTGACTTGCCGAAGATGTCACAGCCAGATGGACACACAAGTGTCCTGGCTCCCCATCCAGTGCTTGTTTCTCTTACACGCTGCCAAAAAGTCCCCAGGATACCTCAGACTGCTCCCTCCCGAGCCCTCTACACCCCCACCTCCTCACTGGTCCATCCCAAGAGGCCCTGATTAGGGACAGGAAGGCCTGGTAAGGGCTGGCTTCCTGGGAGGAAGATGGGGAAACTGTCCCCTGGCTGAAGGACCTTAGTTTGTTAAGTCATACTGGCTTCCTGGAGCTACAACCTCATGCTTCTCAAATGAGAGCCCCTGGAGTAGCACCCCAACAGACCATGGCAATGGGGCTGGGAGGTTGAGGAAGTCCTGGGGTACTCCTCACAAAGCTGCCGGGGATGGGCGGCATAGAACAAGGGAGGCGACAGAGACTATGGGATACCCATGAATCTTGGAAGTAATCTATACAATACACAGATAGTTGCTTCAAGATGGCTTTAGCCCCATGACCTCTCATAAACAGTTCTCACAGATCTGTCCTAGAAACATGCATGGGTCCTTGAAGAATCTACCAAAGATAATGACTAGTTAAAGGACTGACCCTTGGCACACACCCTTGCTCTGAGTATAACTCTGGAGAGCAGCACCAAGGTCACTGGGTGAACATGCCAGGAACACAGGTCAAGGTTAGTACGAGGACTCCTAGTAACCAGAGCTACTCGCCAACGAGACCACCCGTCTTGTGAAGTACCGAGCTCCCAACACCCAATGTGTTTAAGCAGAGGCTGGAATAGATGACTTTTGTCCCATTTGAATCTAAAGATCTAAGCTCCTATGCCCTCATGTCTCCTGTGCTTCCAAGTAAAAAGCCATCACTGAACCTCAAATAGCCAAAATAATTTTGAAAAAGAAGAACAAGGTTGGAGGACTTACATTTCCTGATTTCAAAACTTACTGCAAAGCTACAGTGATCACAAGAGTGTGACACTGGCATAACGACAGACAACTAGACTGATGGAATAGAACAGAGAGCCCAGAAATGAGCCCCTGTGTGTGGTCAAATGATCTTCACCAAGACCATTTAATGAGGAAAAGACAGTCTCTTCAACAAAAGCTGCTGGGAAAACTGGATGTCCATATGCAAGAGAATAAAGTTGGGCCCTTATCTTACACCATATTCAAAAATCAACTCAAAATGGATCAAAGACCTAAATGAAAAACCTAAAACAATAAAACTCCTAGAAGAAAACACAGGGGAAAACCTTCATGACATTGGACTTGACAACGAGTTGTTGGATATAACACTAAAAGCACAGGCAACAAAAGCAAAAATAGATGAATGAGACTACATCAGACTTAAAACTTTGTGCATCAAAAGACACAATCAACAGAATGAAAAGGCAACCTACGGGACAGGATAAAATATTTGCAAATCATACATCTGATAAGGGGTTAATATCCAGAATATATAAAGAACTATAACTCAACAACAAAAAGTCAAATAACCTAATCAAAAATGGGAAAGGACTTGAACAAAAATTTCTCTGAAGATGATATACAAATGGCCAACATAACTAAGCAAGTTATGCTCAACATAACTAATCACCAGAGAAATGCAAATCAAAACCACGATGACATATCCCCTCACACCCATAGGATGCCTACCATCAAAAAGAGAGAGAGAGAGAAAAAATAACAAGTTTTGGTGAGGACATAGAGAAATTGGAACCCTTGTGCACTGATGGTAGGAATGTAAAATGGTGTAGCTGCTATGACTGTTCCTCACAAAATTAAGAATAGAACTACCATATGATCCAGCAATCCCACTTCTGGGTAAAACTCCAAAAGAACTGAAAGCAGGGTCTCAAAGAGACATTTGTACACCCATGTTCACAGCAGCACTACTCACGATAGCCAAGAGGTGGCAGTAACCCAAATGCCTGTCACAGATGAACGGATAAACAAAACGTGGTCTATATATGTAACAGAATATTATTCAGCCTTAACAGGTAAGGAAATCCTGTCACATGCCACAACATGGATGAACATTGAGGACTTGGTGCTAAGTGAAACGAGCCAGTCACAAAAAGACAAATATTGCGTGATTCCATTTGTATGAGGTTTCTACAATAGTCAAATTCATGAAAACAGAAAGTAGAATGGTGCTTACCAGGGCCTGGGGGAGAGGGGAAGGGAGGGTCTGTGTAATGGGTACAGAGTTTCAGTTTTACAAGATGAGTAAGTTCTGGAGATGTTTAACAACAACGTGAATACACTTAACACTACTAAACTGTACTCCTAAGTTACCGTCTTAAAAAGAAAGATGGTAACTTTTATGGTATGTGTTTTTTATCATAATTTTTAAAAAGCCAACAGTGATGAGAGGAGGACAGTCTAGAACGGGAAGGAAGGAGGGACGGGGCCTGGGTTTCAAGGGAGCAGAACCAGGCTGCAGATGCGTCAGCGAGTGCTGAGGCGTCTTTCGGAACATGAATAACCTCAGCCGCCCCTGTGGTCTTGTAATGCCAAGATAACCTGAGGTCCCAGAGGAACTAGGGTGTGTGTTCTAGGAAGGCCTCTTGATGCTAAGACGTTCAACGTTGAGGTTAAGATTAGATTAAGCAGAGATCGATACCACTGATTCATGGAAAAGGTAAGGCACTGTATCCAGGTGTTTATTTCTTTAAATTTTATGCTATTGTAGATCAAGAATTTAAGGGTAATGAATTGTAATTAGTGTTAATGTTTGTGCCAAGTTAATCTAATAAAGAGCTCCGTATTAAAGCCAACTCCCAGGGAACGCATTCAGAGAAAGAGGCTGCAGAAATTCTTCTTCTGTGTGCATGAAGTCACTACCTTATTTTGAGTCTATGAAACCAAAGAAAGAAGAGAGTTCATGCACAAAGCTCTCAGGCAGCAGGCTAAGCTGCCTGCCAAATCCAGAGTGAGCTGAGGCAAGATGCAAAGGGAGAGATAAGAAGCTCTGTCCCCAACAGATATGACAGGTGGGGACCTAGGGCGGGCCCTGCTGAGTGAAGGAGACAGTCACACCCGCTTGTAACTTCCTGGGGAGGTCGAAGTAAAGGGGGAGCCTACAGGCCCCCCAGCCAAGGGCTACTCATGAAGACTTCTAGGACAGCAAATTGTCCTCTACATCTAAGCAACGAGGCAGGAGGGGGCATGTCGCACCCTCTCCCCCGCATTGCTTCTGCTGGTTTGGGTGACGATCACAATCACAGTGCCTGAACTACATGCTCCATACAAATCACCCCAATCCTACAACCCTCCAACACTCCACAGATGAGGAAATAGACACAGAGAGGTCACGTAACTTGCCCGGAATCCCACAGCTAATCAGTACCCATGATCACTGGACTTAAAGAGAGGGCTTGATGCCGCAGAGCCTGACTATAAACTGGAAGATCTGCAGAGCTGCCCAGAGGCCTTGGCTTTGGTGTGCTCCTCGAGAGGGTGGTGTGTGCATGACTCCAGAGCCCCGGGCAGGAAGGAAGGTAGAGGTGTGCTTCCAGTCACCGAGGGTTCTTGTCCTCCAAAGGGAAGAGACCATGTGGTAGACAGCACAATGCCCCCCACATAGATGTCCATGCCCTAATTCCTAGAACCTGCAAATGTGTCACCTCACATGGCAAAGGGGACTTTGCAGATGGGATTACATTAAGAATCTTAAGATGAGGATGTGAGCCTGGATTCTCCAGGTGGGCCCAGTGTAATCACAAGGGTCCCTACAAGGGAAAGAAGGGAGTAGGAGGCAGCAAAAGTCAGAGTGACACAGCCACAGGCCAAGGGATGCAGGCAGCCTCTGGAAGCTGGGAAAGAAAAGGAACAGATTCCAGGCTCCCCTAGGGCCTCCAGAAGGAACGCAACTCTGCCAACATCTTGATTTTAGCCCCATGAGCTCCGTTTTGGACTTCTGATCCCCAGAACTGTGAGATAAGGAGTCTGTATTGTTTTAAGCCACTAAGTCCGTGGTACTTTGCTACAGCAGCAGTAGGAAGCTAACACAGACAGCGAGAGCAGCTGCTGTGGGCTGAATTGTGTCTCCCCTAAATTCATATGTTGAAGTCTTAACCAACATGGTGGTACTTGGAGATGTGGCCTTTGGGAAGAAGTTCAAGGTGTGAGAGTGGGGCCCTCACGATGAGAGCAGTGTCTTTATAAGAAGAGACACCAGAGAGCTTGCTCTCACTCTCCCCCCGCCCCCACCACCACGTGAGGACACAGCAAGAAGGTGGCCATCCGCAAGCCAGGCAGAGAGCCCTCGCCAGACCCCGACCATGCTGGCACCCAGTCTGTGGTGATTTGTTAAGGCAGCCCTGCCTGCAGCGATGACCACATTCCAGGCCCAGGATCGTGGCAAGATGAGGAATCCTTGAAGGCACAAGGTTCTGGGTCCATTAAACTGTGACAAGGCATCATAGCGAAGTGGGGCCATGTTGGTATTAGCTCAGGCGAGTCAGAGAACATTGGCAACTCTCCAGCTGCCTCGTCAAGATGTGAAAAAATACACCACATACCAAACTCTGAGAGTTTTGCTAAGAAGCTTTTTGCAAAGAGCCAAGTATTATTTTGATGCTGCCTATTTTTCCTAAAAGGTAAGCACTTCCTTTCAGGTTAGCGCCCACCTCGACAGGCTCGGACAGGCCCAGTTCTGATCTGAGAAGCCCAACCAGAGCCCACCCTTGGGCGCGGGATCCATGTGAGGGTCCGCTCATGCCAGGCCACTTGTCACCTCCAACAGCTGGCCAGAGAGAGGCCTGTATGTTCTCAGCAAAGGTCAGTACATGGCTGGACCCAAGAGAACTGAGGGGAAAAGGGCCAGAGATTAAGACTCAGGAATGAGTTTATCTGCTCCATACCTCCCCTCTGAACCCCTCTGCCCCAAAGTTCCCAAAAGAGCCAGAGACACTCACGGCTCTTCTAGGACAAAGACCAGGCTTCTTCCAAGATGCCCCACATTAGCACTGGGGCCAATGCCAGACTGACCATGGAGGTGGGCAGCCCAGGGGCTCCTTGCCCTACAGCACAGGGGTGGGAGGGTGGGGGCAGGAACAGGTTCAAACGCACAAGGCAGTGGTTTTGGTCATGTCACCAGAAAGATGCCTTTTGATGCATCTCCCACTCCACCCCAAACCCAACATTTGAAAGACCTGGGCTATTAAAATATCTTTATTAACAATGTATCTTCCCATATTTTTATTAATCAAGAGCTATTAATCAACTGCCAGGCAGGGTTTCTCATGAGCATCAGCCAGCCAGTGTCGCACCACCAAACTGATTCCAAACCATAGGATTCCAGCCACAACCAAAGACGGTACATTTGAGGGACCATGTTTTATCTTACAGCACACACTGCAAAGGGCTTGAGAAACCCCCGTCACTTCTTTGAGCTCCTCGATCTGGTGATGCCTGGCTAGGGGTCTCAAGTAGGGAGGGGTAGGACCACCTGGGCCGCAGTGCTCAGCCTGAGGGGAGGGTATGACCAGAAGATGCTGGGCCCTCACCGTCCTCATCAACAACTGAGTCAGTCAAACCCTACCATGTGCATGTCACCCCCACGACCCCTGCGTCCAGCCTGGTGCCAACTCACGTCTGTCTCCACCCGCTGAAAGGTCCATGCCTCCTGTTTGATCTCCTCCTCCCTTCGCGCCCACCAGGAAGCAGGGGCCTCCTTCAGGACACTCTGTGACCACCCTCATAGAGGGGCACCCAGGCAGCCTCTCCAGACACCCCATTTATCTCCCCCCTCAATAGACTTTGTTTATCCTGCAAACCAGCACTGAGCCTTGAACACTTGGCTTCATGCTCCTGGGCCAAAAGTCAAGGCCAACCACGGGTCAGGTAGAACAGGGGTCAGCTAGAAAGTACTGAATCCACCAAATCTGTGAAGCTGGGGCCCAACACAGACCCGCAAAACCCCAAGCCCAGAAATCAGAGAGCGAGGAACAGTGAGTCTGTTTAATCTTTGGGGCAGCATCTGCCACCAGAAAGATACCACGGCTTGCCAGCCTGCTAAACCCGCTTGTGCTGGGGAGAACAAGTACTGCCTGAGTCCCCGGCCAGTCTGGGGGAGGAGGCAGGGCAAAGAGCTATAAGGAACATGGGGGGCTCCGGCAGAGGCTTGGGCAACTGCTAAGAGGGCACTGAGAGGCAGAAGCCACCCACTGTCCATCAACAGCTGAATGGATCAATAAAACGTGGCTGATCCATACAGTGGGATACTATTGAGCCATTAAAAGGAATGAAATTTTGATGCGTGCTACGACATGGATGGACCTCAAAAATGCTATGTTAAGTGAAACAAGCCAATTGCAGAAGGGCCAATACTGTATGATTCCACTTATGTGATGTGCTGAGAAGAGGCAAAGTCCTAGAGACAGAAAGTAGAAGAGAGGCTCCCAGGAGCTGGGCAAGGCGGACAAGGAGTTACTGCCTGAGGGGTACAGTGTTTATGTTGGGGGTGGTGGAAACGTCTTGCACGTAGATGGTGGCAATGGTTGCACGACATTGTGGATGTATTTAATGCCACTGAACTGTACACTTACAAATGGTTAAAATGATAAATACCATGTTATAGTAATACATACTTCACCATGATTAAAAAAAAAAATTGCAAAGGAACAGAAAAAGAGAGCACTGAGGGGGCAACAATCAATCCTGTCTGGGGAGGGAGGAACTGAGGCGGGAAGACGGTGCCCTGCAAGCTGAGGAGCAGCGGGTGTGCAGGGATGCGGGCCTTCTCCCCTCCGTTCGCGGCTCAGGTGCACGGAGCTGGAGGACAGGGTGAGGAGGCCTTCGTGGGTCTGGTGGAGGCTCACTCTCCGCTGAGTCACTCTGCTCTTCAAGAACACTCTGTGGCTCCCTCTGCCTATCCCCTATCCAGACTCCTCATTCTAGAACACTCTAGGTCTAGAGCCTGTCCACACCTCCTCGCAGGCCAACCTCCACAACACTCTAGAACTGCGTGAGCCTGCTCACGGGGAACCGAATTCACATCCATATGTCCTTATAGCCGCTTCTTCCACCAGGAAGTCCTTCATCCTTTCTCTCCACTCTTCTGTGTCTCCCGCGTCCTTCAACACCTTGAAACCCACCGCGCAAGAAGACTGGTGAGCAATCTCTTTCTTCTTCCTGTTTCTCTATTTTCTCAAATTTTCTGTAATGAAGAGGCTGTATAGCATGATGAGGAAGAGCACACCGTCTGGAGTCACTCTCTTTGCCCTCCAAGCCTGGATCTGCCAACAATTAGCCGTGTGACCAGTGCACTTAACCCCGCTGTGTCTCGATTCTCCTGTCGGCAAACTGGCGATAATAACAGAGCCACCGCATAGGACTGTAGCAACTAAATTGAAGAAATGCACGCGAAGCGTTTAGCACGTAAGTTGCTTAGCAAATGGTAATTATTATTATAACAATTACACATTACTTTGGTATTAAACTTTATTTTGAAAAAATTTTGCAGTTAGCTCAAGCATTTTTAAATGCCTTATTTAACTGAAAAACTAAATCCCTTACCTCTTATCTTTCTTAGTTTTTTTCTATTTTCCAAATGTTCAATATCTTAGCAAAATTACTTATGTAATTTTTGAAACGGTTCTTAAAAAATCCTCACCTCCCCAAAAATTACCCACAATAGCCCCCTCCTGCGTGCACGCCTCTCTATTCAGAACCTTCTGGCGCTTATGAATTCCGTTCGTCTCACGCTGACTTCTGTAATACCGCAGGAGAGGACCGGCAGCTTTTCATGCCTTTGAGCCCCTGCAAGCACAGGGCAGTCTGCATTTGCTGGGCATTCTCCCGGGGTGACCCACTGACCGCTCTCCCCTCCCCGAGGCCTCCTCCAGGTCCTGGGCTCCCTTGGCTGTCCAAATCCGCGAAGGCCCGCGTGGTACTGAGCCAGCCGGGGGCAGAGTTGGATTCAAAGCCCACGGCCGGGCGCCAGGGCCGTGTCTCTCAGCCATTCATCCATGCTGGGCGCATTAGGCCACTCTGGCGTGCAGGATGTCAATCTCGGGCCGGCCGCCCTCTTCCCAGAGGCTCCCGTGCCGGCCCAGTGGGACACTCGCCTTTTTCACTTGAGCCTTGACAGCAGGCACAGATTTAATGATTGGAAAGCACTTTGAGAATCCAGAGTGCTCCATAATTGCCAACTCATAATCCTCAAATTGCTCTCTGCGTGGCTGCAGGAGGTAAAGCATCTGCTCTTGGGGTCTTTGCTCTTACACTAGAACCAGGCCAGGCAGAAGCAAACTCGCTCTACCCCGGGCTGGAGGGAGGTCCCCACCTAACCACCTAAGACTCACCACGCTTGCTGGGAAACGAGTCTTCCCAAAGTGTGGACCAGGTAAAGACCTTGACAACAATGCTGATTCTTAGGCCCTTCCACACCTGCAGACTCAGGACCTCTGATGAGAGTGGCCCTGGGAATCTGCATTTTAATAAGCCCCCAGCTGAGGTGACTCTTACTCATACTCTAGTTAAGTACTGATGGTTTGGAGGTAAGTGTATGGGTTAGGGATCAGGTGCACCTGGGCTTGAATCTCAGCTCTGATCCTTATGGTCTGGGATCTCAGCAAGTTACTTAACACTAGGCCCCCCAGATGCTAAAAGGTATTCCCTGAAAAAATAAAATTGTAAAGAGGTTCACGGTCAAAGTAGTTCGGGAGATGCAACACGCTACGTCTCCCCTGGGAGTTTTATAATTCACATGAGCACATAAAAGGGGCTGGAAACTCCGTCTACAAAGGACTCTGCTTGACCCAGCACCTCCCAAATTGTCTAACCAAGGAAGCTTCTTTTTATCATTAGTGCCAGGAACATCTTAGTATCTCACGAGACAAAGCTTGCGAAATTCCTTGCTGGGAAAGGGAAGTCTAGGGAGGGACGGACGGCATCTTAAGGGGTCCCGTGGCAGTTCAGGCAGGAAGGAGCCCCTGCCTGGGAGAAGGCGGCTCTGGAGCCCACTCCTCCTGCGCCGGCATCTTCGGAGCACCGCCAGTTCAGCTCCGCAGCTCTGCTGCCTGGCATGAACGCGTCACAATAGCGAGGTCACCTTCCTGCTTCGGGTAATTTCCCTTGGAGGCAAGACAGATCCATTTTTAACAGCTCTTCATTTCAGCCGAGAATGCCCTCCTGCTTCTGATGGGGGCTGGGGACCAGGACGGGAAGGGAAGCTTTGTTCTTGTGACCAGTGCTGACAGTTTAATTAAACCCAGCCTGAGACAGGGTCGATAGGGTCAGCATTCTTCAACAGGGCTCCTGCAGAATATCACATCCGCGCCTCTCCACCCACCAGGGCCCTGTTAATGAGTTATGGTGGTCCTTACGGCAGGGACATAAATAAGGAGAAATAAATGCCCTGGGCTGCCCTTAATCACCCACCCCCACCCCTTCCAGGCCCAGCAGAGACACAAAAAGCCAATCTTGTCCGGACACATATTGGTTTCAAGTCTAAAAGGAAGCCCATAGGAACCGGGTTTCCAGAAGCAGCGTCTGGATGAGGAGGGCATGCAGCCAGCAGGAGGAGGCCTGCGAGGCAGTGGAGAGACCCCTCCCCAGACCTGGAGGCCAGAGGCAGCGAGGTGGGGGGTGGGCTGACACTCACCTGATCCCCACCTGAACCTGGGTGAAGACTGGGTTTTGCTGCTCTAAGAAGCAGTCAGGTTTCAAACGTGTCCCTCTAACCCTAAACTTAACCCCTGTGTGTGTCCACAGAAACATTTCCACACCCTCTGAGGGTTGACTGTCAGGTGATGGAGCCAACCCCAAACCCTGGCAACCTGGCACCAGGATACACCTGGTGCCCACAGGAGACACAGGTCCAGCCAGCGAAGCACTTGCCCCCACCCACTCCAACCTGCTGGTAGGTCAGAGGGTGGCCTGCTGCTCTCAAAGAGCACTGATGACAGACTGTCACCTCCTGGAGGGAGGCAGGCCACACGTGTCCATCTTACACAGACGTCGCTCCGAGAGTTCTGAGCACCTAGTACAGAGCCGGGTCCACAGGAGGCCCTCGGGAACTGCTGGATCAGTGGGTGGTGGGTAGCCGGATGGAAGGAGGGAGTGGGGAGGGAGAGCACGGGGGGAGGAATTGGGGAGCAGAGAGGGTCTGGGTGGGCTGGTAGATGGGTGGGCAGGTGGGGGGAGGGGATGGGGATGGAGGGATGGATTGGTGGAATTGATGAGTGGACAAAAAAGGGGACACGGACAGGTGGTGGGTAGATAGAGATAGGTGGATGGGTGGAGGGATGGTGGATGGGGGCAGAGGGGAGGTGGAGGGGTTTGGGGGTGCAGGGATGATTCATAAGGACAAGCTCCAGCATCCAAATGTGGCTCAGCCCCCTGGGCATGTCACGACCCTCCGAGCTCACGTTTCACCTGTAAAATGGGAGACACGCTGACCTCATAGAGATGTTCTGATGGTGAAATCAGATAATATCTGTGAGCTGTCCAGCATGAGCCTGGCGCAGAATGACCTTCCACTCGTTCTGACATGGCTGTGATGCCCGCACTTCCCAAGACCTTTCACGGCGGCCCCGGGAGAGCGAGGCAGTGAGGGGTGTCCCAGGCAGGTGCCCGTCAGCCGCACCCCGACTCCCTCTAACTGTAGACAGGGAATGGGGGTGCTCTCTTCTAGAAAGGTGGGGGGCTGCTGAGCAGGAACTCCAGGCCCACCTTCAGTGGGGCCCCCCCTAAGGACATAGAGAATGTAACTTCAGGACACCGAGAAGTGGTCACCTACTTGCTCCTCGTTTGCTCTCCCCACACTGCTCAGCAAAGCACCCGAGAGTACAAAGCAGATTCCCTCCGTCAGCACCCCAAGCCTTGCACTGGCCGTCCCAAGGCAAACTCCAGCCTTCGGCCTGCGCGGGCAGCACGCCGGCCTCCCTGCAAAGGGGCGAGTCACCACAGGGGATGAGGAACCGGCACCCACGCTGGACCAAAGCCAGGGCAGGCCACGCTGGGAGACAGGCTCGCCACCATCCAAAGCAGGTCCAGTGTGGACTCACTTGACACTTCCTGGGCACCTCCCTTGCGTCACTATGTTCCCATCTGACACGAGAGAAGGCCACGCCTCTCTTTAATCCTCACGTCAGCCCCGTGACGTGGCCATTATTATCTTTATCTCAGAGAAGTGCAAACAGGCATTGACGGGTTAAAGGAAATGCTGCAACATCACGTAACCGTAACCGGCATCCGTTTTAACTCCGACTACAGCGGCTCTCCATCCCTTACAAAAAACTGGGAGGCTTCCTACCATAAAAATAATACGTGCTTCTTAGAGAACATCTGGGAAACACAGAAGAGAAAAAAGTCACCCCCAGACAATCCCTGTTGGCATTCTACCATCATTTTTCATCATTATTTTGAGAGATTTATTTAGCGATCGTGCAATTTTGCATCCTGGCTCTTGATACCACAAACATTTATCTGCATTACTTGACATCTTTTCTAAAGGCCATTTTTGATGACTGCATAAATATTCCATCAGGTAGATACATCACAATTTACTTAATCATGCCAGTGGTGGACATTTAGGTTATTTCCACATTCTTTTCAATATTCTATATTTCAGTATTCTAAATAATGCCCCCATGGACAAGCTTATGCTCATGTTTTATTATTTCCTTAGGGTAGATCCCAAAACATTAGATTTCTACATCAAGGTTTAAGCCCATTTTTAGGCTCTTTAGGAACCCAGAAGGCCTGGTATTCAATTCCACCTGCAGCAGGACGCTGCTCTGGGGTCCAAGGCAAATCACCTTCCAGAGCCATATTTCCTGAGTATGAAAAGAAACGGACGGACTAATCCAGCACCAGGGAAGTATTAGTGGTAGTGAAGAATAACCTGTGAGCGGATTTTAACTTCCGGAGGCTACACAGACAAAATCAACGGAAACATGGGCCGCACCACCTATATACCTTGTGACTACACCTTACCTGACACACATGTCCCTCAAGCCTGTTTTCATGCTGATTTAGCATAACAGCCTTTGCATGGGCATCCGAAACTTGCCCCAGATGGGAAGGATTAGTGCTGGATCCCTCCCAATCGAGCGGAAAGTCAACAGGTGAGAGAGCAGGACGCCAGGCACTGCCTTCCGAGGGAGTGTCCCACCTCCACCTCCTGAGTGTCACTGCACCCGCTGATCGCCCGGGCCCGACACGGCTCACTGGCCCAGGGGTGACCTCCTGAGCTACGATGGGCCAGTCAGATTCTCTCTCCCAGAATCTGGAGTGGGGCCCAGACACTGTGGGGATCCGAGACCCGCAGTCACAGGAAGTGGGAGGCGAGTCAGCACCGTGTAACTCAGGTCATGGTGGAGCAGAGACGCTGCCGATGACGCCAGGACACTGGTTTGCAGGAGGAGTGGAACAGCAAGGTGGAAATTCAGAAAGAACCAGAAACGTCTCTCACATCTCAGTCTGGGGCCCCTCGAGGGCCAGCGGGGCCTCACTTCCTGTCGGGGGGAGCCCGTGTGCCTGCACAACCCACCTCCACCCTCGCAATCTCACCAGCCTGCGGGGTTCTGTCACTGGAACCAAGTGTGCCCACGTGCTCCTTGGCCAGACCAACCCGGGGAGTTAACAGAGACGTTTGAGAATGCCAGACGCTCAAGTCAGCAGAACGGGCTGGAGGTGGGGTGAAGAATATTAGCAAACAGATCTTAAACACTTGCTCCTGTATCTTTGCCTATAACCACATCCAAGGTGAAAAACTCAGTGAGCCTGGGCACCAGGGACAACCAACCAGATTATTTCCCCAGCCTGTGTCCTCTGTGAGACGGCCCGCCCCGGAGGGGCACCAGGGTGCACCGGCCTCAGTGGAGAATGAACGCAAGTCTTGGGCTGCCCTAAGCAGAGCGAGCAGCGTGGGAGTCTTCGCCGAGTCCTCCCAGCTTGTACACCTGCTTACGACCAGATCAAGAAACATCGAGAGGAGAGCTAAAGAAAACAGTCTCCCCTCACCCGCATCCAGCTATGCTCCTGGATAAGGAACGTTTCCTGCCAAGAGTTAGGGACCCAATGCCTGGAAAGAAAGGGCAGTGTTAGGGGAAAGTTCTGGCTCTAGAGTCTGGAAATAGTCTGCAAGGGGGGGGCCCTTCTTCTGGAAGTCCCTCTGTTGGCTGCCAATGGGCCCCTCCCAACGCAGCCAGCCCAGAACCATCAGGCTGAGAATATCCAGCCTGTCTGGAGGCCACTCCCTTCCCCTGGCTCCCAGCCCTGTAGGGTGCCAAGAGCAAGTGTCACCCAGACTCCTGTCCTCTTCAGTGGCTTATTTAATACTCGTTAAAGCACAGAAGTCCTTGTCTCTAGGACTCTTGCTAAAATATGAAAGCACGCAGAGTGCAGGGCTAGGAGTCAGAGGGGGCTTCGTACTGGCTCTGAGGAAGTCGCTTCACCTTTCCAACCCAACTCGGTGGCAGCAACACCGGGGGACGCTGCTGCCTCACAGAGTCCCACAAGTCACACCAGACACACACACCGGAGCACCAACTCCACTGCAGGGCCGTCCGCTCACCCTGGGTTATCAGGGACAGCGAACACCCCCTGCAACCAGATGCAGGCTGGATGTGTTACGTGCAGTCTCAGCGCAGCCTCCTGGTAGTGCTACAGTGCCTAGGTAAGAAGAGCAGGCTCTGAGACCTTAAACCACCCTAAGTTATACCTTGAAAAGCCCAGGACCATCTGACCTTTGATATTGTACTCCCCAGGCCACCTCCCATTCTTCTAGGGATCCGAGCTCCCCAGACACAGGACAAGAAGGCAGCCGCATTGGCTGCTCACTGCCATGCTCTCAGGAGAGAGCCCAGGGACATGCAGGCACCAATGTCCCTGGTGGGAGGTGGCCTCGCATGTCCGAGGGAGAGTTCCCTGTAAAGCTCCAGACCTTTTCACCCCCAAGGGCTGGTGGAAGGCTATGGCAGAAGATCTTGCCCCCTAAAAAGTGAATATGGCTGGAGAGGATCTCAAGCAAAGGACTGGCAGTTGGTGGATTTGGATTCACATCATGGGTCTTGGACATTTTAAAATCAATCAGGAAGAGTCAAAGGCAGCACCCAGAGCTGCACGGCAATCGTGCAATACACATATGCTCCCATCCCTGGAGGGTGGAGGGCAGTGGGTCAGTATGGGAGGGAGAAGGGACCCAGGCAGGCAAACGATGTCAGGAGGGTGAGAGAAATCGTGAAAGGCTAAGAGGGCTCAGGAGAAGGGGGGTCGGAAACTGCAGAATTGAGATCAAGAGAAAAGATGTTCAGGATGAATTTTTGCAGAAAGGTAGAGCTGTGATAACACTTGCAAAAGCCAGCAGAGAAAGGACAGGGGGAGAAAATGGAGATGCTGGGGCCAAGGCCAGACGAGGCCAGCTGCTTGCATGTGGCCAGTAAGAGAATGGATCACAGGGACCACTGTGCGGACCCCAGGTCCAATAGATGTTGCAGTGGGTGCATCTGCTGGGAAGGGCCTTGTGCCTTAGCAGTCACGTAAGGAAAAATAAAGCACCCACTGTGTGTGCCTGGCACCGAATGAAAGGGCCAACATACCACTTACAGGGGGACTAGACGAGAAAGCCCCTGTGCAAGCCCAAGGTGGTAGCACAGACCAGCAAAAGGAATCATCACTGCAGTCACAGTGGAGTGGTCTCCAGGCCAGGTGGAGGAAGTGAGAGACCATTGGACAGACTAAAAATTAGAGTTCCGTTGTAAGGACAAAAGCTTGAAGACAAGGTCAACGACAAAGTCTGGAGATGCCTGGAGACCACTGGGCTTAGAGAGAGGTCAGAAATCCCAGCAGAGGTGGGAAGGACTGGCTGCGTTTAATCAGAGGGGAGGAGATCAAGCCCCAGACTCCAGGCTCCCATAGTCAGGCCCCAGAGCACTTGGGTAGCCCGAGGTTGCCATCCCCCACCTGCGTTCCTCAGTCTCATCGCCCCTCAGTCCCACCTGCACTGCTCATTGCCTCTTTCTCCACCTGGGCTGTCCTGAAAGCCCCTTCAGGGAAGAACCACAGAGCCTCACTGCACATGCAGAAGGTCCCAGCTGGTGGTTCTTAGGTTAACAATAATTAAGGGGATTCCAAAAACTCCCAAATCAATATTCAAAAACCTGACAGCCCTTCAAAACCTAGCAAGAATATATGGTGCTTCTGGGTAGTTACGGAAAGTAAAGCTAAGAAAAACGTAAGTTGTTAGAAAGCAAATTTAGAGCTCAAAGTTAAAAAGAATTTTCTAAGTTGCTAATTTGTCTAACAATGGAATTGATTGCTGGGGGAGGGTGGTGAACTCCCCATCACTAGAGGTAACCAAGCAAACACTGCAGGACCACATGATGAGGAGCTACAGAAGAGATTCCTTGGATGATCTCAGAGGTCCTGTCCAACCCAAGATCCCACAAAACAAAATACGTGGGGGAACAATTCAGACACATTTGGCAAATCATGGAGCAGCAGAATTAGCAGCTACCCTTTAAACTTGAAAGAAGTACATTGACGGCAAATAAAAATATGATTTTACACCATGGTTAATAACCTTATAGTCTGCATTACCCTTAAAGGCAGAACAAGCGGAAAATAGAAATAGGTTCAAGAAGGGCTTCGTTGAGTGAATAAATATTCGACCCAAGGCAGGTTACCAAAGGCAGTGAGAGACGGTTAAGAACAGCCCCCTGTAAAGGCCGGCATCACGGTCAGCAAGCACGCCCACGCCGAGAACACCCTGGTGTCCTCACTGTCCACATCAGCTAGGAATTTGGATGACTGCGGATTCTTTCAAGTGCTTGCTGTAGAGAAATGGCCCGCACAGCTCCTTCCTACAAAAACGGCCTGGCCTTTGACGCCCGGAACCATTCCTGCCAGGGCAGGAGCGTGGGGGCCACTGCCACGGGAACGTCCAGGCCCCACTGACCAAGCACTGCCCCACACACACAGAGTGGAGATAAAACCACAGAGGGAACTTTCTGGCCAGAGAGCATCACTCACAGTCTCGACAGAGCCTGGTTATTCTGGAACAGCAGTTCTGGTAACATGTGCAGCTGGTTCCGGTTCAGTCGCCTGGAAAAGAGAAGAGAAGAATCGGAAATTGCCTGGACGTCCAGGAAATCCCAAGGACTTCTTGGAAAGCGCCAGATTCACAGTTAGAGGCCCAGGTTCAAATCCTAACAGGGTCAATGTATAATCCCAAGAAAATTACCTTCTCTGGGCCTTGGTTTCTTCATCTACAAGGTGGAGATTCTGCCATCCAGCACTCGGGCAGGATGAGAACAGAGTATCCGTGAAAGCCCCTAACCACGTCAATTTCCAATCCATCATCATCACTGCACACTTGCAAGCCCTGTGTAACTCACAGGGCACCGATTCTGACACTCTCGGCTTGTGGGTCGGACACCTGACTACACCTGAAATGTGAGCTACACCCTAACGTGGCAAGACTGGCCACACCGTCCTCATTCCGAGTTGCCTGCACCCACGTTGGGCTCAGCGGTGGTTTAACCTTTTTGTTTATTTGTTTGCTTTGAGTCTTTTTACAGAATTAAATAGCTTTATTGGTTCTTTTATCAATGTAATGAAAATGCATGTTTAAAAAAAAAGGAGGGGCCGGGCGCGGTGGCTCACGCCTGTAATCCTAGCTCTCTGGTAGGCGGAGGCG